>VYZT01055514.1:0-29878 GCA_013400735.1 Pomatostomus ruficeps | reverse complement strand
TCTCCTCTCCTCTCCTCTCCTCTCCTCTCCTCTCCTCTCCATTCAAAACTTGCACTCTTGTTTTTGCTGGTACAGTACTAATTTTCCTCAGTAGGTTGATGGACACACAGTTTACTAAACCAGAATCCTCTGAAAATGCTCCTTCATTTCCCCACAGTCAAAACAACCACCACTTGTTTGGCTTCACAGAGGCTTTGCTTCCATAATTGTTATTTTAGTCTGATGGACACTGAATGCCCCTTGTCCTTGGGTTAGTTGGATGACATTCCAATGGAGTCAGTGCTGTTTTTTCAGGAGAGATTTCATTTGCATTCCCAGTGAGGATGGGTTCCTAACCTTTCCAGAGTGATGTCTAATCATTATTAATGGTGAATTATTGTCTTGAAGAAAAGGGACTGATTTAATATGGAAAAGACTACATGCTCTAGTGAATAAATCAGACACTGATGGGGCAAAGCCGTAATGCTACTTTTCCCTTTCTTTCACTTAACGGGTTTCTTGGGCCAGTTGTTGAATATTTCCAAATGTGGGTGAAATTACTCCCTTATAAAGAATTGTCACTGTTGAGCTACCTCTGCCTCTAAAATCCTAAATCCTAACCCTCCACACCACATCAGTTCTGACCATATAAGTGGTCTTCTGAGAGCTCTTAGCCATAATTTCCACTTTGTGAGTTTTTTTAAGCATTTGGAGATGGGGGAAGAGCTCATCAGAAGCAGCTGGGGACACCCCTTTGATTCACCCACAACCCCCACCCAGAACACCTAAATCATCATTATCAATTTATCCAGACTGGTATTTGCCAGGATGTTTTGATATCAACCTGTTCTCTGACAGCCTCGGCAATTCCCTGATCACTGTGCAAATGAAATTAGCAACAATAAAGGGTGTGGATGACATGTCTCCTTCTGAAAGAATCAGATACCTTCAGGCTAATTATTTCTGTGGTAAAAGTCACTCTTGATAAGGATCCTAAAGGAAGAGAAGGTAGATACACAAGGAGGAATGCAGGAGCTTTTGGTGGGTAGGAGGCAGCACGACAAAAAGTGAAGTGTGGGCAAATAGAGTCAGAATGAGCCGATTTGCTGGACCAGGAAGGCAGAAATAAAAAACAGTATTGATGTCAAAAGAATGGAGAAAAAGAATCTGCAGCTTTCAGTTCTTTCAGAATTGATATGGGAAAGTAGATGAGAAGCTAATTATAGTTTTCTTCTCATACATTAATGATAAATATATCATTCATCATTAACTTGGTGCAAGGATGTTTTTCCTGAATATTTGGTAAACCTGAAGTGGGAACAGGAGGAGGCTGGGGTGCTGTGAAATAGAGACTGTTACCTTCATTTGAAATGTAGCCGTGGAGCACTGACAATTTAATGTCTGCTGTGTTTGGGAGTGTCGGCAACGCTGGCTTAGGCTCTCCTCCTTAAAGAGATAATGACACATCAGAAAGGCACAGGTTTAAAACTCACCTGAAAACTTAAAAAAGCAGGAGGTCAGACATGAATCAGATGAGGAAATGTGCGCTGCTAATCTTCCTTTTTTGATGGTACTTATGATTGGCAAGTCATGCTGGAATATGAGGAGCACTTTTTGCCAGAGGCAAAAGGAAAAGTGCTGAGCTGGAGGGTAAATCTGGGGGGGCAAAAAAAAAAAGAAAAAAAAAGAAAAAGTGGAAACAGAGAAAAAACAGTTAACTTTGAAGAGTTCGGAAGACCCTTTTAAAATACCCTGACTTGAAATCCTGTTAGTCCTTTCCTTGGCTGGACTGTAGAGATGGAAAACTGGACTGCTTGGGAAGATCAGGGAATTGTTCCCAGGATGAAGAGGGGCTGGTTTGTGGCCACTCTGAAACTGGGCTGATCTAACCTTGGTGGCTTTCTAGGTAAAGCGGGAAGCAGATGCTTTGAGAGCACCACAAAATCCTGGTTTTTATTAGAAAGACACAGTCTTGGTGCCACGAGTAGGGTTGGGAGTTGTGAGACAGCAGAGGATGCTCCAAGACCAGGGAGACATCACTAGGCAAAGGGAAGCTTCAGGGAAAAAAGAAAGAAAAGCGTGAGTTCTTTTCATCAATAGTGTCTATTACTCTTCCTTTCTGGAATATTATGATTATCTTAGATTTAGCACCGTCTGCCTTTCATGAGAATTCAGTAGAAAACAGTTTTTATTAATTACTGTAATGTATTGCCCTAATCATCGCAATGTTCCTGGGCAAGGCTTATTGGAGTACAAATGTTTTCTTCAGCAAGGAATAAAGCATTTTGATTTATTTCCACCTGCCTGCAATGGTTTTGGAAAGTCTGTTTTCGGACTGAAGTCTATGGACTTGGTTGGGGATTTTTTTTTTCTGAATCTTCTTTTGTCTGTGGAAGTGCAGACTGTGATTTGAGGCTAAGGTTGGGTCTTCCAGTGAAAAAAATGGGTAAAAAAACATCCCTGATGGCTTTGTATCCAGCACAATAACTGTGGTCATGAAAAGATCATGAAGCTTTGGAAGTCTCCTTTGTATTTCTTTGCCTAAAAATTTCATCAAAGCTGACAGAACCCAGTGAAACGAGTTACTTTTGACAGACAAACATATTTTACTGAAAATGTTCTGGAAGTTCTACTTCTGAGTTGGTAAAAGAGAAAAGAAAAAAAAAAAAAAGCCATTTTCTTTCCGAAAAAGGTAATTATACGTTATACTTCTCAATGTGTTGTTTTCTGAGAGTGATGTCATTCTTCCGGGGAGGGTTTTCTGAATTATGGTGATCATTTTAGCATAATGGAAACTAAACTGCTCACCACTTCACTGAAAGGAATTGGGTGACTGTTTCCTAGGAAACAGGAAAGAAAGGGTTTGGGTGTCTTTTAAAATGTAAAATATACACATTCACACTGTGTTAGAGTCACGTGGTGAAAAGATGTGCCATAGATAGTGTAATTACTGCTGGAAATGCCAAAGAGTGGCATGCAGGTTTTCTGGGAAACCTCAAAGTCTTCGTCTTTCCAGAACCTGAAAGTTAATATTTCTTCCAACAGTCAAAATTTATGAAGAACTGGAACTAAAGTCCAGGTGGAGGAAAAAAACCCCAATGTCTCCTTCCTTAAAACAGAAACAACAGAATTGGACTTAAGAGAGTGTCTGGATGTTTGAGGAAGAGTAGCATTGATGCACAGCAGAAGAGAAGGCTCCCTGGTGGTCTGGGCTTGATGGAAGAAGTGAAAAGTGGGAGAAAACAGCAGAAAAGCGGAGTAGAAGAGGGAAAAGCTTCAGGGAGTCAGGCTTGTGCTCGTGCTGCTGTCAGGGCAGCAGAGGGGTGAAGGCAGAGAGTTCTCCATGGAGCATGGAGGAAAACACTTCCCCGCTTGTTACAGCTCCTGTCTCAGGGGCAGCAGCAGCAGCTGCCAGGCAGATTCTCCAGGGCACCAGGATGAGAACAGCGAGCTGCAGAAGCCTGGCTGTGTCCCTGCCCCTGGCAGCTCCCTGCTGTGGCTGTGCCTCAGGCTGGACTTTGATCTGCACCCAGAGGAGCGCTGCAGTAGTCAGGGCTATCACAAAGCAAGCTGGTGTTCCGGTAGAAACCTGTGAAGAATGGTCACAACAAAACCCTCGGTGACATCCTGCAAAAGGGTGTCTGTTCCTGCAGAGTCCTCAGAGCTTTCCAGTTCCACTTCACTTTTACAGAAAAGGCACACCAGGCATCCCTTCATCTTTCCTCACACACAGAAATCAGAGAATCACGGAATGGTTTGGGTTGGAAGGGACCTCAAAGACCATCCAGTTCCAACCCTCTGCCAGGGGCAGGGACACCTTCCTCTGTTCCAGGTTGCTCCAAGCCCTGTTCAACCTGGCTTTGGACATTTCCAGGGATCCAGGGGCAGCCACAGCTTCTCTGACAACCTGTGCCAGGGCCTCCCCACCCTCAGAGGGAAGAATTCCTCCCTGATACCTTATCTGGTCATCATCTCCCTCCTCATTCATTGCTAATTCCAAGGTCTCCTCATCAAGCTGGCTGCCCTGTTGGCAAAGACGTTTTTGTGCAACTCAGTCAGATGGAACTTGTCTCTTTCTGGCAGTTGTTTCACTGGGCCAGAGAATGCCCCCAGCCTGCCCAGGGAGACTCCCAGCCCTGGCACTGCCGTGTCCTGGCACCAAACACGTTGTTAAACCCAGGTTTGTTATGCTATAGGGAAATAACCCAGCTTACAAATCTGCATTATAACTGCACTTAAGGGTGAGAAAATGCCTGATAAGGCACTGTTGCCTGATTACGAAATGGAGCTCTAAGACCTGTGATAGCCTTGGCAGCACTCACTGAAATGGATTTGTCTTGAAGCAGGCAAATTAGTGAAAAGGAGGAATTACAAATCTAATTTAAACCCTAGGATATCTCACCATTTACTTAGGAATTCTCATGAGGAATTCTTGGTCTCATTAATACCATATTTAGTAAAAGAGGCTGCTCAAACTACAAAAGGATTTGAGAAACCTATTGTAAAAAATAATACAAATAATTTAATCCTCTCCTGTGATTTGTAGTATCATCACTTGAGACTGGACTGAGTTGTCTCAGTGGTCTTGTCATATTGAGTGCTGAACGAGTCCTGAAGAGTCATTTCTTATTAATGCTGTTTTCTGTTGCCTCTTGGCCTTTGCTCCTTTGCTTTCTCCATCCTGCTTGTTGGAGTGAACACGATGAACTTCACTGGGAGATGTGAAGGTGGACAACTGTGAGGGCAGGAGCTGCTGTGAGACCTGTCCCCAGCAGAAGAAAACAACACAAATTCTCACATGTTCAGGTGGATTTGAGATCAGCAAGGTTCATTTTTACCTCAGCAAAATATATTCCAGTGTGAGGCTTCCCTGGTTCTCAATACTCCCATGCTGTGCAAAACAAAACAAACTTTTTAATTTTTTTTTTTTTTTTTTGGTGTGTGTGTGTATTTTTTCCCAATGGATGAGCAGAAAAAATAAAAATCCCTTTCCTCAATATCAGGTCTTTCTACCCAGATCAGAATGTGCTTTGCCCTGGCATTACTGAGTTTTCTCTCTTCCTGGGCTCACCCTGCCTTTTGTGGCCCTTGTGATAAGTGGTCCTGAAGTCTCTGTAGAGTTGTCCCTCTAATTCCTTCATTAAGTCAGATTAATTTTGTTCTAGATTGTTATTTTTTTCAGGGCTTAATAGAAACTGACATTCAAGTTCAAATAAAACCAAATTCTCTCTTTATCAATGAAATATTTCAGTATTTTAAAATTAGTGCCTTTAAATATGAGAAGACATTCAAGGAGTCAAGCGGTATCCCCAACTTCATTCTTTTATCAGCATTAGCATAAGTAGTTCACAGGTTTGAATGCAACGAGGATTTTTCTGTACAAATTTATTAACTATTTAATGTTCAAGAGATTTATTTCTACTAGTAATCAAGAGGTCAACATTTTAAGATGTCTTATACATGCAGGAAGCATTGGGCAGTTGATGTAGCAACGATTGTGATATTATAAATATTTATTACACACACTAATGTGCATGCAAAACCTCTCCAAAATAACTGCCATCTCGAGTGTTCAGGAGCAGACCTGTCCTGGTTTTGCCTGGGATAAAGTTAATTTTCTCCCCTGTCCTTCCCAGCAGCTGGCACATTGCTGGGTGAGGATAATGTTGGTAACACACTGATTTTCAGTGGCTGCTGAGCAGTGTTTGCACTGATCCAAGGCCGGGCTGGGTGGGCCCTGATCTGGTGGGTGGCAGGTCCATGGCAGAGAGGTTGGAATTGGGTGATATTTAATGTCCCTTCCAACCCAACCCATTCTATGATTCTGGGATAAAACTACTCACACCGCAGGACTGGGGTGTGAGGAGGGAAAATGGCAGGAGGTCACCAGGAGGGCCATTCTTATCCATTTCATAGCCATGATGAAACAATGTTATTTTCATTTATTTCTATGCAAATATTAATATATTTAAATTATTAAATACCAAGTGTTTATTTTTTACGTCTGTCTTGACAATGAAGTGCGTGCTGCCTCCAGAGAGCTGCAGATTTCTCTCCAGGCTGAGATGCTGTGGTGTGAAGATGAGCCCATTTCAGACAAGTGGCAATACCCAGCCAAATCCACAGCCTTTAATTATGGATCCAGGGATACAAAAATTAAATTAAAAATCCAACTTTCCCACTAAACCAGCACTTCAGTCTGTCTCATCCACCCAACAGACTGTGTCAGGAAAAGCTGACCAGGCATCTCCTGACATTTTGTTGAAGCTATCAGATGAAACATTAAAAAATGTTCATTAAAACATCTGTATTCAGCAGTTTTTGGCAAATCCAAGACAAGCTTGATAAAAAAATACAATAGGAAGAAATGAAGGGTAGGGGTAAGATTTTATAATTGATTTTATTTTAGAAAGCGCTCTTGGGTGGTTTGCTACCCATGTGTGCAATGCCCGGTGCCATGGGGCCATGAAGAGCTGCTAATTAAATAAATAAGGCATGGCTGTAACGGGGCTGCTGGAGCAGGAAGGCGGCAGTGAGTACACAAACATCAGAGCGAACCTCTGCTTTTATCCAGCAAACAGAGACTGAGTTATAATGGTGTGCTGAAATACAAAAACCATAAGGCATACTATCATAGTAACAGTGTTTCAGGTTCATTTTGGTTCTGAAAAATACGCTGATCAATAGATATTCATAGGGGCAACTATTTGAGCTATTAGCTTGAAACTTGAATGACAGCATCAATTCTCAGTTCCTTTTCCATGAAGATATATGGTCTTGTCATATATTTCCTTTATGTATTAAAAAAATACAAATTGGTGCAATTGTCAAAATGTTTGATCATGACTTCATCCTATGAAGTGACCATGATCAAATATTTCCAGATAAGAGGAATATTCTGCATTTTTTATTATTATTTTTTCCATTAACAGACCTCTTGTAAGCCAAACAAATCAGCATTCTCCATTCCAATATCCAATAGCTAATGAAAATTATTCTAAGGGTACAGTAGCCTCTGCCTCCTCTCTGTCTTTTGTGCAGCTCAGGACCGTGTTTTCAAAGCCATCTGCTGCTGCCGATGTGGGGTGGGATGTTCTTTAATGGGATCTCCAGGGGATTAATGGTTTCCTGCCAGCCTCTGCTGCCCAGCCAAACCAATCCTCGTGTATCCCTGTCAGTCAGAGGTGCCTTGGCTTTCCCTCCATGCCCAGATCTGCTCCTTGTGTTGTGGGATTCACTCAGCCCCATTGCTGAGATCTCAGACGTGCAGAGCTGAATCCCCTGCCTTGTGCAGACTTTCCAAACATCCTTCCATGTTTCTGTGACTCAGATCCTTCCCTGTAAAATGGGAATTTTACTGTTTAAGTGGAGAATAGGAGCCTAAGGACAAATGAAAGAGAATTCAGAGATTTCAGCTACAGAAACATCAGTGAGAGCCACAGTGAACTGGGGCAGTTTTGCAGAGACATGGCCCAACTGGGAGCTGGGAAGTGCATGAGAACTTGCTGTAAGGCCTTCAAAAATTTTCACAAATATTCTAAAGTTCATAAAGAAACAGTAAAAATGGAGATTCAGTAGATTTTGACAGTTATTCAGAATTTTCCTGTCCTATGAGAAGCAGCTGAGAGGGGCAGTGAAAGCAGCCAGGAGGTAATTAAGGTGTTGCAGACCAAAATTGTCTCTCCGCTGCCCAGTGACAAATGGGCCTGGGTTAGAAATGGCCTTTCAGGTAAATTCAGTGCCAGGAGGGTGAGCATTGGGTTATCTACAAGGCAACACCAGAGCCCTGCTGCAGGTCTGGTGTCTCAAATCTGATCCTTCAAGCATTGAAACGTTACTTTGCTCCTCAGCATTGAAGTAGGTCACACGTGCCGCATTTCTGGATGATGAGAGATAGAATTGCTTTTAAAAATGCCTAATTGAGAGGAACAAATCCTGCTAGAAGCAGTGGAATCTCCTGGGTTGCTCAGGTTCAGTGCCCAAAAATTAGTTTGACAACAAATCTCATTGAAATCAAGAGGGATGTAGTAATACCTCCATAACTCTGAGAAGCTTTTGTTGTCTATGAAATTCTGCATGCAAGCTAAATATTCCATTGTTGCTATTTTGTAGTGACATTGAATATAATCCCACCATTATCATATTCAGACTACTTTGCAAAATTAGTCTCTAACCAGCGTTACAGCATGATTCTTTTTGCTGTTATTTCTTTTAATACATAATAATAGTGGGGAAATTGTGTAAAACGGTATTTGAGAGAAAAAAAAGCCTGATCAATATGTTTATTTAACCAGCTATACTGAGATAGTAATGCCTTGCACAACAGAAATCTCCCCAAGGAACAGCTGCTTTTTAAATGTTTTCCTGTGCTGTTGTGATGGGAAAGGGATCAGCAATTCCAAAAGAACCCTTTTATTTAAAAGTTATTTAGAACAAAGGAATCTGTGGGGAGCTGGATTCACCAAGCCCCGGGAGCCTCCATGAGCTCCAATAAGGGAATGCAGACTTACATGCTCGGATTATTTCCTATCCCCCTTGAGAAAGATCACTATTTGGGAGAAAAAACACACAAATTCACGCTCACATATGTAAATGCAAACCTTGACATGCTTCTGGTTAATCTCAGCAACCCCTCAACAAACTCCAATCGCCACCAATAGACTCCCAGTGTGTTTGGAAGGCTTTGGCCATGCCTTTAAAAAGAAGCAATTTCTGGCAGTCTGTTCTAGCTCAAGCAGAAGTTGCTCAGGGCAACAATGTCTAAGTAAAGGGCGATGTCTGCCTGATCTTTTTCTGTAATAAAGGATGTCAGAGCAGATTATTGCTGCTGTCCCTTCCAGCTCTCACACCTCGGAAATGACACACTTGCCTGACCAGACACTGAGACATGTGCCCTGGTTTTTTTTGTTGCTCACTGGGGGCATCAGTTACTGATGCAGCTCCAGCTGAGCAGTTGCATAAGCAGAGAAGCTGGCAGAGAGTGAAAGTGATGCTCATTCCTGAGGGTTTGGTGTTGGTAGGAGGTACCTGTGTCCAACCATGGCTTTATTTGTGCCTTTTTGGTCCAGACACAGCTTCTAGGGCAGAGAAAAAATTGCAAAAGGTGGCTTAGATCCTTAGTTTAGATGGATAATTGATGGAGTGTAGAAGAAATCATAAATACCAGGGATGCAATTATTTTTCAAGCCTGGTGAATTGATTTAAATGCATGATTTGAAGGTACACTTATAAATACAAGGTGTCAAGTTCATTCTAGCCCTAAACTCTTGCCTAATGTGGAGGACAAGAGTTTAGGCACCGCTTCCAATAGCCTGGACTCTCTTCTGGGTAAAACACTGGTTGTGCCACTTGGATGCTGTCACTGTTGTGGGGGCCGTGCGACACACACAGACACGGACAGTGCCTCAGACAAGGGCAAAAAGCCATTTATCCAAGGCAGCAGCCTCCTTTATACAGTTTTGTTTTGTTTTTATTGATGTTACACATCCACTGGCTACTAAATGACTACAACAGATTCATTGGCTGTTATTTAACTACAACACACCACTGTTGGTTACTGGTAACGTGAGCCTACAAACACTGAGAAACATAACAGGGGCAGATCTGTGGCTGTTTTCTCCTTGTATTGTTTGGATTCCTTACTCCTGTTGATGCTACATGCTCACAGGTAGAAACTGATTTTTTTTTTTCTTCTGTTTTTCTTCTCTTCTCACAAATAGAAGCTGCCATCTCCAAGTTAAGGTCTGTGAAGCCTTCAGACAGGCTTCCAGGCCCACTGACAGTTCCCACAGGATGCCACTGCTTCAAGGCCACTTGTCCCCAGGGTCATGGAAAACTCCCAGCCAGGGTTAGTTTAGAGCCTGAGCAGCAGCAGCCAGCAGTGAGGAGGGAATGGAGAGCGTGTTTGTGAGAGCCCAGGATTCCTGGGCTGCTTGGTCTGTGCTCTGTGTGAGCTCTCTGCCAGCCTGTCCTGCAGGTGAATGGGCTGAGCTCACTGGCACTGCAGCAAACCCAGGGGGTGCCAGGAGCTCTGGTGCTGCTGACACTGTGCTCTGCCTCATATTCTCGTGGAATTGGGAAAAGTCTCATTCTCTGGGGTGTGTCAGCTGGCAGCTCTCTCGTGCGCTGCCTGGACCACAGCAGGGAGCTGGACGGGAGCAGTGTCCGCTCCAGCCAGGTCAAGCTGCCAGAGGGTGTTGCAAAAGGACAAATCTCCATCTGGACTAATTTAAAGCTGAAAAAATGTGTGAAGTTCCATGAAAAAAAGATGGCAAGGAGAAAGGATCCTGCAGGTTATCCCAATTTGTGTCTACATATGGATTCCCTGTAATTTTGTACACTAAGACAAGGCAAGAGGTTGCTCTGTAAGTAGTTGCCAATAAAACAGTAAAGGGGTTAAAAGTAGTTAAAAAAAATTATTTCCCCAAGGGAAAAATTGATTTTGAAGACTCCCAAAACGTGGTGGCATTTAATTCAGCCTCAAAGCCGGGGCATGACCTTTAAGCAGACACATTTTAGAGTTTTCATCCTTGAACCCCAGGCTGCAAAGAGGATGATACAGGAGAAACTGCTAGACTTAAATGCAAGACTTTGTGCTTTTCCTGAATGCATTAGATCTGTTGCCCAAAATTCTAGGTTTTTTGGTGTATAAGTATTAGATTTTTGGAATTAAGCCTACAATGTTGATGTCTGATATCTAGGCATTCTAGTAAAGTCTATTAAATTTTTATATCTTAGACTTAGCTTAGCTTTTGATCTTTTTCTGGTGTGGGTCATGAAAAAATGTGGATTTAAAATACTATTAATGTTTCAATGGATGGAATTTAATTTAGACCCTCAGGGTTGTCCCAGAACTGCTATTGCAGGCTCTCTCCCTGCCTGTACAAATACAGTTGTGGGTGTAGACACAGATATTGCCAAGCTACGGAGGTTGTGTTTGCAGGTGAGGGCCAGGCTGGCAGATCTTCACCACCTGAAGGGCAAGACAAACCAGGGTCCCTGTGCTGCAGCCACAGCCCTTCACTGTGTGGGTTTTGCATCTGCGCAATTGGTTTAACTTCACAAAAATCTGCTTTTGCCATTTGCATTGTTTTCCATCACCAGTTTTTACAACACTGGAAGGCTCAACAATGTCTATGAGGGAAACCACTGAAAATTCGAAACATTATAACCCGGCATTTGTTTTCAGAGCTGTTGGATTCCAGGTGGGGATGAGCTGATGATCCATGAGGGCTCTTTATTTGTATATGACATATATTAAATTCTTCTGATTAGTTGCTGCAGCATCACTGATGTCTCATACCTGCAGAAGAATTTAGTTGAAGAATTTAGTCTTAAGTCACATCAAAAGCCTGCAAATGTTTGACCATATATTGCATAAGTATTTAATTTTATCTTTTCTTTTAGCAGTATATGTGACTAGTTTTACTTTTCTTTATTTTTGTTTTCATTCATCTGTTTCTTTTGCTTTTACTCTCTCCTTTTTATTTAACCAAGGGTGGGTCTTTTTCCACTTTTTTGTAAGAATTCAGAAGGCAACAATCGACCTGGAGCATCACTGGCACAAATGTTTAACCCTGCATTTCAGATGCTAACAAATCACATCAACAAAACAGTATGAGAGGAACCAGGAGAGAAACCACGATGTGACACAAGGTGGCTGTTTTTAAAGCATGAATGCGTAAAAGGAAACCTGTTCTGTCCAACTGAAGGCAATAGCTGAGCTATTTCCACAGCGAGGAACAGCAGCTGCAGGAACGCAGCAGCTGCAATGAAAAATTACACAGGTTGTCCGTTCTCATATTTCAGATAATAGCCTGGCCACCAGCTGAAGTCAGTCAGAAATCTCCCCCTGGGGTGTATTATTGTCAAATTAGGTGTATTACGGGGTTTTGCATTCCTTCTTGGAGCATTCTGTGTG
This sequence comes from Pomatostomus ruficeps, assembly GCA_013400735.1. Classification (NCBI taxonomy): domain Eukaryota; kingdom Metazoa; phylum Chordata; class Aves; order Passeriformes; family Timaliidae; genus Pomatostomus; species Pomatostomus ruficeps. The sequence goes on along the minus strand of VYZT01055514.1, from coordinate 17,979 downwards.
GGCCAGATGATGAGGATGTGCTGGATGGGCCATTGCTCTGCTCTCAAATGACAATTCTCTGTTCTCGTGTTTCAGGGAGGCAAATCATGGGTGAGGCTTAATGAGGCAGAAGGAGAGAATTTCTACCCTTGGAAATTATTTTTTCAGTGTCACATTTTCCTACTTCTCCACCTCCCTCCTGCCTGAAATTCTCGGTGATTGGATTCTGGTACAGCAAAGTGAGATGCTCTTGTTCTGTTCAGGCAGAGTGGAGGGCAGAGCCACTTGATTAACTGCAGACCACAGTAAATAATCCCTTCTCCTTCAGCAGGGACTGCCTTCATTCTGCCAAGGGAGACATCAGGAGAGTGACAGGACTGCTGAATAACTGGATAATGCTGAACCTTCACTGGCTTTCATTGCTAGTTGTAGGAAAGGGATATTTAGATGGCTGAAACAGAAAATGTGACAGCAACACAGTGTAGCACGTAAGTGGCTGTTGAAATGAATCGTCTGACTTCTCTGGGGGAGCAAAACATGAGACTCATGGAGTGGCCAAGTCTGAATGATCTGGAACTGCTCCGTGGTGTTTACAAAGATACCTTTGACTTAACCATATAAAAATTTTCAGACATGGTGAGGCAAATCTTCTTCAGGGAGGAAGAGGAGCCTGTATGGGTGCTGTGTATTGCTGCTCTCTGCTGTCACTTCTGTGGCTCATTTGGGGACATGCCGGGCACAGAAAGGTCTGCCTTGGATAGTCCTGTTCTCAGCAGCCCATTGCATCCCTACTAACAAAGGGAAGGCTCACTTCAACAAGGGGAAGCCAAGCTGGTGTTTTCACAGCTGTCCAGAGTTTGCTCAGCCTGTCCTCCACAGCTCTGCAAGCTCTGGGACAGCTCAGCAGTCAATGTGACCCAGAGCTCAAGGAGATAGACAGGAGATGCAGAGGGGCTCTTGCCTCTGACACTGCTCCTGCCACACAGCGTGCCCTGATTTTCACCACAGCTCCTTTGCTGTGTCTCCATGGCTCCCAGACAGGTGGGGATCTGTCATCTCAGCCCCAGCTCAGATGAATTGGGGCATGCACCCTCCCTTTCCAGCAGCCAGAAACACGGCTCACCATCCACAGCCACAAATAGAGGCATAAAACACCTGCTGCAGGTGTGATAGAATGTCCCCCCTGAGATTAAATCACTGCAAGAATTACATTGTTGAATGGAAAAGCAAGAGGAAAAAACCTCAGTGCTGCCTCCTGTTAGAGCTTTCATCATGGCAGTGAAGTCCACTTGGAAAGACCAAACCAGCTGGAGAAGTGGAAAATAGTGAGAGCAGAGAACATTTCCCCAGACCCCAACCCTCTCTGAAACCTCACTGACCCCTTGGAGGAAAAGCTCAGCATCACTGCAATTCTTGACACTCCCATCAGTATTTTTCATGGCATGAAAAATTCCAGTAACCTCTCCCTGCAGTTCCAGTAGCACCAGTCTGCTGCAGGATAACTGGGCTCTGAGGTTATTCTGGGGCAACCAGCATTTTCCAGGTGCAGCCTAAAGCTGAGCATCTCCCTCCTTCCTTGGTGTTGTTGAGGGAACCATGGGCAGATGAAAAAAGAAAAAAAGATTGATTTGAAATTGAAAGTTGCACCGAGGGTTTTTGACTTCTGAAGATAATTTTCCAGGCATTTAGTTTGAAATGATCTTGAAAAATAACTTTAAAAAAGGCAACAAGAACAGATGATACAGGTTTTGTTCCACAGCAAATCTGAGTCCATTCTGAGGGACTGTGTCGTGATCACCTCTGGAAGTGAGGGACAAATTTATATTGGTTTTCATAAGCTTTTTAAGGTGGTTTTTTTTTTTTTTTTAAATAAGCTTTTATAAGTTTTATATTGTTTATTAATATACCTAAATCCTCTGTTTAAATCAGAGAGCAGAACCTAATGGATGGTTGAGGGAGAATTACAACTCGACTCGAAAAGATTATTTTGAAGGCAGTAGAGGGAATTCCCTTTTGTTTTGTAAGAAACACAGAACTGAAAAAATCTATAAGTCTCTTGCCCTACCTACTGTAAGGAGGCTGTCAGTTCAAAACAAATCCAGTTCTCTTTCTCATTCAGTAATTGTTCCTGATTGCCATCTTCTGTATGCTTAAATGCTAAGTATGTATTTATAGCACACTGACATATTTAGCTGGCTTTATTAAAATTGTTGAAATTGTTTATGCCATTCAGCAATGCTTCATTTCAGTGTCTTTATTGCGTAAACCTCTTTTTAGCAAGTAGGCAATATAATAAAATTCTGATCCCACATAATCCATAAGATTTTTAATACAAGCCATTTTTGTCTCTAAGAAGAACTTGCTTATCCTTGGCAAACAGTGTCACCACTATGCAGAGACAGAAACATTTGGAGCAAAAAGAAATATAGAAATTCAGATTGGTTTGATGGTAGGAAAAGGTAATTTTGTTGATTTTCATCAGGGAACAGAAGAACCTCAAGGAGTGAAGACTGGGTTGTTAAACCACTTCTGAGAATCATCAGCAGCTTTGTTTGGCTCTTTCCAGAAGTGCTCATTTCGCTCCATTACAGCACAGCCCCAGAGAGATGCATCAAGTGGTTCAGAAAAAAAGACAAAAATCTTCCCTCTAAAAATGTTTGTAATTCATAATTACATATAATTTATGGGAAGCGGGAGCACTTTGCAGCTCCTTTGTCTGAGGACAGTTTTCTTTAGTTGGAAAAGCTGCTGAAAGGCCTCTTTACTGGTCTCCATGAGAAGAAATAAAAGATTATGGAATTGTGTCTCTCACTGCCGAGCCCATCACTGGCCAGAGCTGGGGAGTGGCCCAAGTTTAGGCAGCTGGAATAAAACTCACTGCACCTAAAAGTGTACGATGTGGACTCACACCTCTGCAGTGTCAGTTTGGGCTACAGGCTGCTGCTGAAAGCAGTGGCTTTATATTCTTTCAGCAGTGGCTGGATCTCCTCCCAGCTCTCAGGTCTCTTTTATCCCTGTATGGGACCTTGTGCTTGACACATCTGCTCCAAACTGAGCTGTCACTCATCTCTGCAGACCCAGCAGATGGTCAGGATTGCATCTCATAGGGGACAGAACTATTTTGGGGGGAACGGCTTAGTTTTCCATTGCCCCAAGTGGCTGATTTGATCCATCCTGGGGCTCTGTGACCCTGAGTCTCAGTGCAGGGGGGCAGCTGAGGCAGGCAGGAAGGAGACGGGAACATTCCTTTTTAGCAGCACCCTGAGGCTGTACCCCATTGGGACTGCAGCCCCGTGGGTCAGCAGGAGACACCTACAAACATCTGAAATAAAGTGAGAAATTAATTAAGATCAACCAGCTCTGCCTCTCTGGATCACGGGACTCAACATCCATTTGTTGGACTAAGCACCTTAATTTGAGCTCAGCCTGAAGGCTGCACTGAGTCTGCAGGAAGCCTCTCCATCTTGTGAATAAATTGATAGTCCAGTAATTAAGTGGTCTAATTGCTGCAAACTTGGATGTTCACCCTCCCTTTATTGTTGTATCTTTGTGAGCTTCCCTCATGGGAAATAGTTCTGTCTACCAGTACAGACTTTGGGGCAATATAGTTCTGTGTTGGTCATTCCATTATTTTCTTTTTGTCTCTCAGCTAAAAGAGAGATGGAAAAATGAGCATTTAAAAAAAAATAATCAACAGTGCTGGAAACCATTGTGATTTTACACAGGTCTCTGTACAGATCTGCTGAAGACATTTTCTGGATCATTTTTATTCAGCTAGAATTGCTGGATATTATCCTAACTAAAAGTTCAAGGCAAATTAATAAAAACTAGGTAGTTTTCTGTCTTAGCAAATAGTGACTTGAATTTACCTATGCATGCACTTTTATCCCAGCCATTTGCCAGTGACTCCTTTTAGAATTACTCAAACAACATGGATCTAGGGAAAATTTAAAAGAAGGAGAGAGACATAGAAAAAGAGTCTCATAGGTATTTTTATTTAATAAAATTAAATGTTCTTCTCCACTTTATCTAATTCATATGCATTCTCTGTTTCATAGCCCTAAGTGTATATTAGAAGGATGAACAGATGCCCTGGTAGATTTTTTAATAGAAGAGTAAAAAGTCTAGGATGCAAATGGGACACCTTAGTCTTTGTATTAACTTAGGCAGTTTCATATCACCTGGCATTTGTCCATTCACCGCAGCTTCTCTGGCCAGAGGAGTTTGTGGATTGATTATACAAGTCCTCTGGCTTGAAAAATTAATTCATTTATTAAGGTTTGAAACTCTGCCCCACAGAGGCTTCCTAAATACTTCTGGTTTGAGAGACAGGTCTGGGAAATGCTGAAGAAAAGTCATTAAAGGCACTTTTCCATGAACTGTAGTTGTGGTTTTAGGAGGGGAGGATTTCAGTGACACCAGCTTGCAGCTGTGAGTGGGACAAACACAAACAAAAAAGCTTTCAGAAGATGTTGTAAATATTTTTTGTCCCTTATCTTTAGTTTCATTAATTATCCACTAATGGATAACTGGTCATTAGTTATCCACTGTCTCACCAAAACAGATCAGGTTGTTGTGATTTGGCTCCTGTTGCCCTGTTCCATCGATTAAAACATAAAATGCAGCCCCTCTGCTCCATGCTGGAGAAACACCCACATTGCAGTGGCACCAGGGCTCCTGTTTTCTAAATTTCCTTGTCCTGCTCAGAAATAAGTTATTCCAACGTGATATTTTGGTTTCCATCAGTACATTAAACTGCACCTGCAAATCCTATTTATTTTGCCTTGTAAATTGCCTGGATTTTATGTGGCTCTTCACTCAGCTGTTTGTAAGGTAGGAATGAGCAATAACCATTACATCCCCCAAAGGAGGGCACTGAATATTATTTGCTTGTGGAAGTGTCTTCATCCTATGAGGCAAATTCCAAAGGACCAAAAGGAACTGTGGCAGTGGGAATGGCCTGAATCTGGAGAGAGAGGAAAGGATGTTTTTACCGCTGATCCCTCCACAAAAATAATGTAACACAAAGACTTTTCCACTGGAGTTTCACTGCCCACTGTTCTTGCGCATTACAGCAAAGCCCTGAGAAAAAGTAACGTCCCCATGCTAAATTCACTGTAGGTGCATGACCATGCAACAGCCCCAGCTAAGAAATCCTGGATATCCCCGTGGATCACAGAGGTGCTTCCAGAGGTCACTCTGTCCAGCCTCCTGCTCGATGCAGGACCAGCACCATCAGCAGATCAGGTCAGCCTTGGCTTTGTCTGAATGAGCCCAGAGATCTCCAGGAGTGGAGGCTGACAGCCTCTCTGGGGAGCCTGTTCAGTGCTGCAACACCCACTTGGAAGGGAGGGATTGCCCAATGTCCAAGCTGAACTCCCATGATTCAGCCTGGGGACATTGCCAGTGTTAGTAACAGGAAAAATTGGGCTTTTTCCTTTGCAATTACCCTTCCAGTAGCTCAGGCTGACGTTAGATCACCTCCCTTCCCCAGAGGACAGGACCCAGCTCCCCACCTCTCCAGGCAGCTCACAAACCCAAGCTCCCTCACCCACTGCTCAAACCTCTCCCTCCACATCCCTTGTGAACTGATGAGCCCAAAACCAGCCCTGTATTTCAGGTGCAGCTTCACTGGCGCTAATAGGGATGAAAAATACCTCTGATCTCATCCCTCACTCCTTCTTGGAAAGATGAGGGTGCTGTTTGCCTTATTTACCATCAGAGCATCCTGCAAAAGTGATGGCTGAGAGCACTGGGACATGGAAACTTCAATCTAAAATTCTCTGTATGCCAGCACACTTTTTTCCTACAAATCTTTGTGACACTTCACCTGTACAACCTTGCCAAGGTAAGGTTTACTGTGCACTTACAAAAAAAGTGATTTGCAGACTTGCTGCTTGCCTGGTATATGCAATATTTATTTATTAGTGTTTTGATTTATAAGACTTATATCAGAAAGTACATTTTCCAAGCTCTAGGAGATTCTGCTGTAAATTAGAAATACAGTCACATAAAAATAGACAAGTTATTGCTCCTCCCAGAAAAGTAAAAAAAAAAAAAAAAAAAATAGACACCCAAAATTGCATGAAACTTTGATTACTGTGTCTCAGTTTATATTAAATACACTTGGGATGTTCAGTATCTCCCACAATTATGCAGAAATAGATAAGGCACTCCCCGAGTTGCTCTGACTATTGCGAAATTGAGGTTGCAGTGGGTCAGGAGAAAAGTGTAGATTTTGATGAAGTGGGACTTTTGTGGAATGCCTTGCCTGGGAAGGGGCTGAGGTTTAGCTGGTCGTGCTGAAGCCAGGGTGGCAGTGAGGGGCAGGGGCAGGGAACAGGTCCAAAGCCCCCTTTGTGTATCTGGCTGACACCTCCAGCTGCTGCCATGGGGGCAGGTCGGGTTAATCAGTGCTTGGAGGGGTTGTTGGCTTTAAAGGTTGAACTCTGGCCCCTCCAGAGAGAGGCATCAGCTGCAGCTGCTGTGACCTGAAAGCTGTGGGCTGTCAGCACAGGTTCCTACAGCCACTCCAGAAACTCCTGGGCAGGAATCTGGGAACTTGGGATGGATGCTAAGAGAAAGGGGAGAGTCAAAAACACTCACCTGAAGGGTAAGGAAGCTGTTTCTTCACATGATCTGTGATCAACCTGTTGAAATCTCTGTCACAAAGTGCTATGCACAATAATAACACCCATGATTCTAGAGATGATGGACAATTTAATGGAAGGAAAATACCTAAGGGATATTTTTATAATAAAAATGTGATTCTACGGTTAAAAATTATGAAGAACAACATGAGTTGCTCAAGGTGTCTCTGCAGAAAGGGCTGCTGGAGGATAAGAGGGGGTTTGGACAAGTAGCCTTGGGCACACACCCAGTAATTAGTGTTTCTCTAAGAATTAATTACAGATAGAAAGAGGCTTTGGGGATGTGCAGATTTTGCTCTGACCCAGTGTTTTTCCTGTGTACCACCTCTGGTGCTTCCTCTGGAGCTGTAGAATCACAGAATCAGTTTGGGTTGGAAGGGACTTTTAAGACCACCCAGTTCCAACCCCCTGCCAGGGGCAGGGGCACTGATGCCTTAATTGCTGGTAAAAAATAAGAAGCAGACACAGCAGTATAGGAAAAGGGTATTACCTTGGTTTAATAAGATCCTGGGGTACACCTCCGTTGGAGCTCGAGGGTGTACCCCCGTATACAACTTTTATGGACTTTACAAATTAGCAGATCTACCTAAAATCCTTCAATGAGTAACTTAACAAGTGAGGTAACTATCCCCCTATTCCCCCCCCTCCCCAAATGAAACTACAGCCTAGCTCAAAAACATGTTCCAGAACCCAGACTCTTCAAGGTTGGAGCCTGTAGTTTGAAGACAGTAGGAATGTTTTGTCTTCCGCCCTCAGAGAACCCCCACACTAAACTAAATATCAGACTACAAAACCATAAACATGCAGTGCTAAGGATACAGGGTATAAGGGTAAGGGGTACAGGGAAGGAAAAGGGTATAAAAGGTATAAAAGGGGATAAAAAGGAAAGAAACAATCAGGCATCAACACCTTTCACTGGACCAGGTCACTCAGAGCCCAGGCAAAGTACAAAGCTCCTCTGGATTAGGAATTCCCCTGGGAAGGAGCTCCCAGAGCCTGGGCATGGATGAAAAGGCACCTGAAGCCAATGTCTGTGAATGTCTCCTTGTGCACTGAATGCTGTTGCACTCACCTGGTCTCACCACACACGGCAACACCAGACAGATCAGCACTGGTTTAAAAATTCTGACTTTTAAAGCAGTCAGCTACTCAACATGACAGCTGACTTTTAAAAGGCAGCAGCTCAAGTATGGTGCTTCTCTGTGCAATTTATTAAGATTTTTTTTCTAAAAGAAAAAGAAATTTCAGATTGATTTAAAAGTGCTCACAGCCAGAAATATATCAAAAGAAGGGAGAAACTCAGAATAGGCAATGCAAGTTCTACTTTGGAGTTTTATAAGTTCTAGTGCCTCAAATATCATTCAGTCCATTCTGGAAGAAGGAAGCTTTTAAATTTTCTTCCTGACGAACTGATTTTTAATCCCCAAATATTAAGTATAGAGGGTTCTTCAAAACAAGTTCTAAGTACTTTATTTTTCAACAGGAGAGATTTCCCTCTTTCATTTCATCTTGCTTAAGGAGAAAACAATAATTCTGCTTGCTCAAAAATTTTAAGAGGAGAAACCTGAGGCGGAGAATGAACTTGGAAAAAATTTAGAAAGGTGAAAGTTTCTGAAAGATCCTGGTGACACCAACCTAAACATTATTATTAGAAACCTTCATGAATTCTTTATGACTGCACATCACAACCTATAACCTTGGTAGGATGAACACATCCTCTAGAGTTCAGAGAAGACGTTCAAGTAACATCTTGCTTGAAACGCCTTAGCAAATTATAAACAAATAAAGACATGTTAGGAACAAAAAGAAGTGTCATTCAGCTTTTGTCATACTGCTCTTGGAAAATCCTACCTGTTAAATAATTTAAAAAAACTGAAAAAAAACCCCTGGAAATGGAAAGAAGGACAGCATTTTGAAAAATCACAAAAATTTGAAAGTGTGTATACATATACACACACACACATTCTTTAGTTTTTCTTTCTTTTCCTTCTAGTTCATTAATCTACTATAAATATAATTTATATAAGAGAAGATAAAGAGGTGATTAATTCACAGTCTATCACTGGCTCCATCAGACAAAGCAATTTTTTATCTAGCAAAAACACCCAGTACGTAAAACAGAATAAACCAATCATTGCATCAAGTGACTGGAAGAAAAGGTAAACAGGTACATATTAAAAATATGGGCAAAAGTTAAATGAAGGAGATGATTCACCAGGGAAACAGTTTGCCTTCGAGTATGGTGATGTTTTATGTGAGAATAGGATGATTTTCTGGAAGGGATGTGCTGGGTTTTTTAGACAAGACATAGAAAATCCAGAAAATGGATCTGCCAAGAAAAGTGGTGCCCTGGTGAGTACCCAGTGGTGGCTGCTGAGGGCCTGCACACCTTTTCTCAGTGGCTCTGAGCCAAGACTAATGCCAAGGGACGCTGACAAGACTGCTGGGTGTAAGCTGAGCTCTGCCAGGGCTTGACAGGAAAACAAAGCCAGGAATAAATCCCCAGGAAAGTGAAGGGTTTAATTATCGCTCAAAACACGAAGGTAGAAGCTCATGGCATTAAACACTGCCTGGCTAGGAGTGGTACAGCACACAGGGGGAGTGAGGATGACCCTCCCACACGATTTGGTGTGAGAATCTCTGACCTTGAGAGTCTCCCAGGGCGAACACCTGGGGCAAGGTGGTGTGAATAAAATGCATCGCCAGAGAGGGGGTGTGGAAAAATGATGTGATGGCAATCAAATGCTGAGCAAAGCCAAGCTGTGAGAGCAGGTTTATTGTGTATCAGGGAAATCTTACTTCCTGCAGCTGCCTGAGGGTACAGGCTTGTGTGGCTGATCATAGCAGAACAGTTTCACCTTGTAATTTCTGTGCCTCCAGAGACATGAGCACTGGAGGAAGACCATCCAGAGATGTTTGTGACCGCTGGGGAAAGAGAACCTTAAAGAAGCAGTCAGCATGGGTGTCCTGGGGTGATTTGATGCTCTGTATTTCCCTATCGGCTGCCTATGCCCAGGAATGGCTCTGTAACTTTTAGCTGGGAAGGGGGGCAGCCAGAGAACCCCGGCACAGTTTGTTTTAAACTCCTCCAGGTGCTGGGTTAGCAGTGCAGAGTGAGTTTACATTCCTCAATCGCTGGCGGCCCTGTTAGCTAGAGAAGAGAAGGAGGTTTTTTGGGGGGGGACTGCGGCTTTTGCTTCTTCTTCCTTTTGGACTGTTCAGCTTGGTTTTTCATCTGAAAATCAGATCATCTCCAGGGCAGACATTCAGCAGAACCCTTGTTGGAAGCCGCTGGAGCAACCTCTGGCCCGGCCCAGACTTCAGGAGGAGCTAAGTCGGAGAAAGAAGGGACTCTAAAATCCACCTTGTTTCTCCACAGCAGAGAAGGTTTATTATCTAACATTATTCATTTTTTCCCCTTGTGCCTGTGTGCACCTTGCTTGTTAAATGAACACGTTTTTTTCACTTTCCTCCAAGAAAATTACTTTTGCACCTTGTGTGGGTCAGGGGGCTGCCAGGGCCTGCCTTTCTTAGGGGAGACACTCATTTTGGGAAGTTTCCTCCCAAAATTTTTCTCAAACTGGGAAAATAGGTTTGTTCAGGACTACCGGATCACAGGGCAGTGCAGGCAAATTGGGTTGGGGAATAAATTCCTGGGAGAGCTCCATCTGACTCCAAGATCTATTCATTTGTGAGACAGCTGTGGCAGCTTTCATTGTTAGCTGCCACTGAACTCACAGTTCGTGGAGACAGGAGAGAAGGAACACTAGATGAAATCTGTCCAGGACAGAAATTAAGTCATAACGGTAATGATAATAAAATACTAATTACACCTGGAGCAGCATTTTAATAATGATAATTCAGATTATGTTAATGTACCATTCTCTTTAAACATGCTAACTACCTGTTCAAATTGGAGAAGGTCAATGAAGTGTGTGGCTGGCGCTCATCAATTTTTTTCTTATATACTGGAATTCACACTCTTGGCCGACGTCCATTTTCCTCTTTCAATCAGCAGTTTAGATTTTAAATTCATTCATTAGGTAATAAAAAAAAATCTTTAATTAAAAAAGTAATTTATTCTTAATGACTCTGGGTCCTATAAACTGACAGAAAGTATTGCTTTAACCCATTTATTAGAGTGTGAGTGACGCGTTATCTCCCCAGAATGCTGAAGAGGAGGATCGTTATCAGCTTTGTTTACTCAGCACACACAGAGGATTTTTGGCTGTGTGGAGATGCTGGTGCCCTTTATTACTCAAACACTGGCTAGAAGACCTGCATGGTGACTGCAAGCAGTGCCATGAAATTTGATATTCATTTGATATCCATTTCATTAAGAAACATTTCCTCTCTGATAAGAAATGGCCAGGGTAAGAGCTGATATTTCAAAGGGCTTCTTTTGGTGCATTTAGCAGAGTTTCGATGTTGTTTGACAAAAGCTGAGGGGGGAAGGAGAGCAAACAAAGGTGTTTTGGCTGCATGAGCAGGTCTTTGGCCACATCTAAAGGAAGAATTGCTGTGGAAGAAACACTGTGGGTATTGGCTGATTTTTTTATACAGCATGGTCTTGTCTTCTTCCGTGTCCAGGGTTAATTCCTTTGTAAGAAGTGAAAAATTCTCCAGTCTTGCATAGCAGGGTGGGGAGTGAAATAAGTTATATAATATTTGTTCATTCAAACCAGCAATGAGAAAGTGCAGAGAGAAGTGTGTCTGTCTATTTTCCCACGTAGTTTATAGTTAAAAGCACTTCTTTGAACTGCTTCAGTATAGCTCTGTTGTTTATAGTTAGAATTAGAGTGGAATGTACCCCAGATATGATAAGCTTGTTAACTAAACTATTTAAGTTGTTTTGATATTGACCTTGAAGAAACTAGAGAGAGTGATATCACACCAAAAACCGAAAAACAAAACAAACCCCAAGAGACGTGGAAAACGTAGAGAGAGAGAGACTCCAAGCCTTCAGCCTCAGAGACCACCAAGTGACAAAAGAAGACAAGAAAAACCCCTCAGTGACCCAGCCACGCAGCTGCAGAACGCCGCTGACCCAGAAGAAGAAATAACATATAAAATTGAGAGCTCCAGGGGGCTGGGGTGTGCACTGTTCAGTAGAGTCGAGCAGAGTGCACCCCGCGCGAACTTTGTTTTCTGCCGCTTGCTAATAAATCTTAAATTGATTGTAATTGGGCTCTGGCAAGTTTTTCGCCGCAATTACTTATAACAGGGAGGAGATGGGGAAGGGAAAAGAGGAAATAAGTTCAGATACTGAACTGGCCTGCCTTGGATGGAAATTAAGGTCTGAATATCTGATACTTGCTCTGAAAGAGCCCCTTCCTTAGTGCTTCATGCAACGGCACAATCGAGCCAAATTTCATATACTTGCAGATATTCTTCTCTGGAAATGGGGAAAATTAAAACTTTTAATGGCTGCTGTTGACTTTAAATTTCCATTCACTGTTTTTGAGCATGACTTGTCTATTTTCAGGTTCAGAGAAAGTATTCCAGTGTCACTCACAGAAGTTCAACATTTATAGGAAATCAGTGTGAATGTAAATCACGAGTGAATACCTAGGAAACATCAGCTCATGATGAATGCAAAATATCAGAGATTAGCTCTAGAACTGCTCATCTGAATTCAGAAGTAAAACGTTGTAAATAACCATTACAACTGCCATGCATTTAGCAAAGCTTCAACATTATCTGTTCCATGAATTGAGCCCTGTCAGCATTTAGGAGAAAATGAGATGGACAAAAAGAGAGTGAGCAAGTGCAATACTGATTTGCCAGGAATTTTCCTTCATTGGCAGAGGACTGTGAAGTGTAAATGAAGATATGATCATATCTGGTGATAATTTGTGATGCCATAAAATGAATTTCATTTTCTGACATGTTTGGAAGATTGAGGTTTGGCACCTTCTATCCAGTTTGTTCCGTTTTAAATATTCCAACAAGTTGTGGGACTGGTGTGCTTCAAGTGATGTAGGTTGAAAAAGTAGAAACATGCTAATAAAATGTTCTACACAATCAGCTAATTGCTGGGGAAACTGCTTTCTGAATTTGAAGTGTCCTTTTCACTGAAAAGTTTCCACATTATCAAATAGTCCCACTCTGAAGGAATATTTTGGGATCTCTCAGCAGAAAGCTTCCCAAGAAAAGGGTTTTTCGGATGCATTCCTTTGTATCAAATTAATCTGACTCTGAGGACTTGATCAAAAATGGATAAGCACTAAGTGGAAAAAAGAGTATTTCCCAATGTATTTTACCTCTGTATTTTTGGGTTTAACATCTTTCTCGAAATCAGATTTCCACATGAAAGAACTCCATTCCCTCAGTATATGGGAAACTGAGACATGTAAATATGCAGCTTCATTTTCAATAAACCTGACCCAAAAGCTTTCCGTTCCAAAAAAGGGACAATTATGCTAACTGAAAACTGGAAATGGAAGCTGTTCCTTGTACAGGGCACATCTGATCTTCTGTACCAGCCCTCCACTCTCATCTCATGGTGTCTCTTAGTGCACCTCAGGACACAGATGCCACCATTCCTCTGCCAGCTGGCCCTGGCACCTCAACCCAGCACCAGATTTTTATAAAAGACATTTTTGTCCTAGTCCTTTCCCCACTGTCTCTTCCCTTTGCCATATTGCAAAACTTCAGGAACATGGCTGATTTTTCAGCGTAAGTGCCTGCTCTCTGGTTCTGATGGTGGTGTTACCAAGGATACCCTGATACGTTTTACTGAAGATGGTAATAACTCTTTTTCTTTTTTTCTTTTCTGGACCAAAATAATGTTTTGCTTTCCAGTCAAGAGCTGATCAAATGATAGTGCAACTTCAAGTTGCTACGGAAACCAGACTACAAAGACAAAGATACAATATTTATCTAATATTTTCCTTGCAAAAGCATATTTTTGCTCTATATGCATCCTCTCAAATTGTACCTTAAGCAGGTAACATCAGTTCATAAACTGAATCCAATACTAACTGCAGCAAAATATACATGGAACAATAAAAGTGTTTTATTGCAATAATCCCCAAAGACTTCACACGGTCATCAGATAGTAAAACTCAATATATAAATAGTAAAGGAAGCAGTTGTCCACTTTCTTCTCTGCCAGCGTTCATAATCCATTTTACAAAGAGTTTTATGCAATATTGACATAAAGGAACCTGCAACAGCTTTTGCAGTCACACCTTTTGAGATGAAATATATTTTTATTAGCTCTACAAACAACAAAAATAACCATAAAAAAAAAACCAAAAACCCAAGCCACCAAAACTCAAACACAATCAGATACTGGATGTCAAATCTGTTTTCTATTACTCAAATAAATGAAAACTTTCAGGGTAGTTGTAGAAAGTAGCATTTAGGAAGATTTCCATGGGCATTTCCAGTTTGTTCAAGAGCAAAACTTCCCAGGTGAAGCTGCTGGCTGGTGCAAAGGGCTGTAGCTCAGCAGCTCTGCATCTCCTCAGGGCTTTGTGCCAACTGAGAGACTACGTCTGAGGACAGTTTACAGAAAAATGATGCATAAAAAGGTTCCTCAGACAACAAGGAAATTGTGTCATCATGAATTAGTTCAATGCAGCGATTTGCAAGCATCCTTTGGACTGGACAGGAGGGCTTCATCTTTCTTCATATCAAGCAGGGCAGAAATCTAGTTATACTTAAGGTTGCATCTGTCCACCTTTGTCCAGTTAAATTATGTTGAAGGTTTTTTGTTTGGGTTTTTTTTTGAGGTGTGCAATGCAGTCAAAGCTTGTTGGCTGGAGAAGGTGACAAGAGAAGAGCTCTTTAGCAGAGTGATAGCTCAAAAATACACGAGCTGCTGTTCTTGTTTGAAATTCTAAGCTCCATCAACCTGAGCACAGTTTCATGGAGCTGAGCAACAGGAATATTTTGTCAAATACAGATGAAATACCCCACCTCAATTTTGCTGTCTCCTGGCTGAGTGTTTAGGTTATGCCAGTCATCAAGCATTAATTAAATGAGATGAACACCAGCAGAGATGGATCAATCACATCCCCCAAATAATTTCCAAGATAGGAGAGATGAATCATGTCCTGAATAGCTCTCTGTTAAATGCAGAGGTGCTGAGCACAACTGTACTGTATGGACACAAACACACGTACCCGAACCAGGCTGAGGAGCCAAAAAGGAGAGCCAAAAGAGAGTCCAAAGAGAGAGGGCAAAAGGAGAGGCCAAAGAGAGAGGGCAGAACCCTCTGACCTTTATTTATATGTTCTTAGAAATCACCGTGGATTGGAGGTAGAAATTACCACCTCTCAATCACACTGGTTAAAGGAAAAATCCATCACATGTCTCCGCCTAGGAGAATGGAATGAAAACAACAAGGACAGTTAGCAAAACATGGCCATGTTTACAACAGCATGCGTGAGAAAGTATTACAGCGAAGAGAAACATTGAAAAACTGCAAAACTCAGGACAACACAGAGGGAACCCAGACAAGAGCCAAAATGAGGTGCTAGGCACAGGGATTTGCAGTTCTGGCAGGAGACAAATCCTGGTTGATCCCAGTGAAATGGAGAGAACAGCATCCCAGAGGCTGTGGGATGTGCGGGAAACCGGAGCTCTCACAGCAGCTGGATCCCAAAGCAGCTGCACCTGAGCGCTGCTGTGGAGGCCCTGGGATGCTCAGGAAAGGGAGCACACAGGTTGCAATCGGCCAGAGGTGAGAGGGCACTCTGGGACAGGCTGCTCCTGGCTGCTGTGCTTGGACACACACTGGGAGGAGGAATTGCTGTGTCCTGGGCTGTGCTGAGCACGGAGCACAGGCAGACACTGCCTCGTCTAAACCAGCAGGGCGCCTCTCACAGCGGGCTCCTCGGCAGGGCAGGTGTGCTCCGTGCCACTCCAGGCTTTCATATTTCTCAAGGAAACAGCAGCATCAGACTTCCCTGCAGAGAAGCAATCAAGCACACAAGCGCCAGGCTGGCACCAAGAAGGAGAATATGAAAGATCTGCAGCTATTGCCCTGGTTGAATCTGGCAATGCACCTCTTATCTATCCCACAGGAGGTAAAACAGCAATGTTTTGTTGTGGTGTGAGAATTCGAAAAAAAATACCAAACAAAAAAGCTATTTCAGAGCTGGGATTTGTTTTTAAGTTATTAGAAAATCTACTCAGCTTTGCAGCATGGTGGAGCTTGAATCCTTGTTTACTTGCTCCCCTTCTTAAACTTTGTGGGACTGAGCCTTTGCATGGGGTAACATCTCTAGTGTGACACGAGTGTCCCTCCACATCACTGCTGGCAGATTTCCATCCCACCAAAATCAGATTTCTACTTCTCTCCCTATCACAACTCTGTGTCTGTCTTCTTTCCTTCCCACAGCTTTTATCTCCTAACCTCATTCTGTATTTGCCTTTTTAAATGTTTCATTTTCCTTCTCTTCATGGGCAGTTTTTGTGTCCGTCACATGCCTTGGGGGGAGATAAGAGAGGAGGCTTTCTATCGTAAGCACTGAATCCAACAAAAATTAAATTACCAAAAAATGACAGATTCACCAGCATATTTAAGATGAAGTCTGAACAATTATCAAGGGCCTTGCAATTAATTTCCTCGTGTCTCCACCTGCAGCTTGTTAGCAATGCACCTGATTCCACCATTAGGGGATATGGATTCCTATTAGAGGTTGTCATGCACTTGTGTAGGCACATGAATTTTTCATGCAGATGTTCCTGTGGCTGGGTGATTACTTCAGCAGAAATATTTGCTTCATCGCTAATATATTAAATAGGCTGCAGACACCAGCAAAATCTGGCTTGACAAAGAGAAAAAAAGCTGGCACAGGCTGCAGTCTGCCACATCTAAATGACAGCCATGCAATAATTACTGCCATGTCATAATGCAATTTTACCTTCTCTTCTTTTATTTCCCAAATAAAAAATGATTAAGTGCTGCAGCTGCCAAACCCCGTGTTAACCCTAATATGTTCTCGTGTCAAAGAGAAAACTTCCACCAGATAAATAAAGAATCCATTTGTTTCTTAATTTCCTGATAAAAATCAAGATGGTTTGATCCATGATTGAAGGTCAGAATTGACACTGCTCTTCCAGAGAGCACGGACATTGATTGCTGGAGGAGGTTTTTAGCAAACAAACCTTAGCAGATCAAGTCGATATCTACCTCAACCTTTTCACACACTGGTATTGTTTTTGCCTGAGTTAGAACAGAGTTGAAAAGAGGCTCCTTTCTATTTGGTTATAAAGAAATGTTGTTGGGTGAGGGTTTTTTCTGTCTTTTCAAAACAGGTGCAGATGTTTTGGGCGATGTTGCCATGGTTCTTCTAGTTTGTACACTTTTGGAAGAAAACCTAAATTTCTCCTGTTTGCCTAATTTTGGAGAGCCACACACCTAAACTCTCTGCTCTATACTCCCCATATGGACAGCAGAGAAATCCAGGCAGAACCAGAGCGTGACTCAGCCCAAATCAGTGATTCTCTACAATCCCCTGCCTTCAGTGACAGAACAAGGAGCAGGAGCTCTGCAGCTCCTCGGTGGAGCAAGAGATCTCCCAGTTGTAAAGATTGACAGCTCTAAAGTAAAGATCAGATCACTCCCTTCTGCTGCCAAGAAAATATCTCTTAACTGGAAACCAGAACCCACATCTGGGACTCACAGGATTGTGACACTGAGGCTGGAAATTCCATAGAGCAGACTCAGCTCAAAAGACAGTGCCTGAGCGGGAGGGTGTGGGTGAGTCTCAAGAATCTTAAAGCTGATTTCACTCTAACCTCAACAACACAAGTGCAACTCTTTTACATACACACTACAATTCTTCCCCCTCAAAGTTTTCATATTTCTCAGAAGACTGGCTCTCTTTTTAATATAAAAGAAATTTTTTTACCTTTTAATTAAAATAAGGCTTTGGTTATATTTGAAGAGGAAGTTAAGTGTATTTTGAAGTTAGGTGTATTTTATCTGGATACATAATAAAACAAAAAAAACCAGGACAGTTTATAGGACTCCTGTTATGGCTAAGCTACCACCACCATGTGTCGAACACATTCTGGTTTTGTGCTGACAGAGCACAGATTTCAGCCCCATGGCCTGCTCACGTTGCACGTGGAAGTAGCTGTAGCACAAATATACTTTTGTGAGGCTGTGCTTAGACCAAGACACAAGCTGGAGGATCATCTGCTTTGGTTCCAACTAATTCCTGGCACCAGACCCCAAACTCAGCTGTCCCAGGCAAATGCAGTTAAAACTTGGCTTTTGTCATCTCTCAGCACCGGCTGATGGATTCAGAAGACAAGACTGCAGGGTTGTGCTCCTCCTGCTCACCTGCTCTGTGACAGGCAGGAGCTGCACTATGAGCCCTGTGTTTCC
>VYZT01055513.1:134193-149332 GCA_013400735.1 Pomatostomus ruficeps | reverse complement strand
CACTGCAAACTCAGGGCAACAATTTAATCTTCTCAATATACGCTTAGGCTGAAAAACTAGGAAGTTGGGTAAAAGCAGTTACAAAACCTGCATCCATATTTAGGATTGCTTGATATTGATCCCTGTATGGGCCCTTCACTTAAGAGCTGGACTTGATGATCCTTTTTGGGTCCCTTTCAACTCGGACTATTCTGTGATATTACTGAATCTGTTGGTTGTGGTTTGTTGTTTGCTTTTTGGGGTTTTTTCAAAAGTCTGTACAAACTGTGTTGTTTCAAATTGTATTAAAGCATCTTGAGGGTTTTGGCAAGTTTTTAAGGATGTCTGCTGTAGTGGATGGAATAATGTCTCAGAATTCATGTTCTAAGGTGACTGGGTAGTAAAGTTGTGCCACTTTAGTTACCAGGAAATCTCACAACTTGTTTGGATTACACATTTTCTTCTGGGAGGAGGGACAGCTGACAAATGCTCACCAGGCAGAACTAAATAGTCAGAATCTTCTCTAGCCAGCTGCATTGTGGAAGAGTAACACTGACAGTATTCAGATCTGCTTTATATTGAAGTTTGTGAGGAACAGTGAAGACACTAATATTTCTGATTTAAATTGCTTTATTTTTCTGCTCTCATTTTAACCATGTGTTAATATGCTTAGCTAGTGTGTGCTTATATGCTCACTTTTCCACAACGGATGTGGCAAATTGATTTCAAATGGTCTTAGGATTATTGAAAGAGAAGCAAAGGAAGCAAGTAAGTAGCTGAGGCAAAAAAGTTTTCTTCTCCAAAGACTTAGATGCTTTTACCAAGTAGTTGTGCATAAACATAATTCCACTTCTTTTTAAGTATGAACACCAAAATGGAAAGTGTATCAGGATAAAACACAGGCAAAAATTTTCTGTATGGAAACATTTGTTAGTGGGAGAGGTACTCTGACTAAAGGGATCGTAAAAGGATATGGTTTCCTAGAAGAGGAACATTTAGGAAAACTTACATAAGCAGGAAATATAATAAAGATGAGGAAAATAACCTTCTTCAGAATCTTTTAAGGTGGTAAGAAAGATGGTTCTTTCTTTATTCTTTCACAGGGGGTTGTTTCAGTGCTGCCTTTGCCCATTCTCTGTCAGTCTAAGGTCATTCACCTCTGTGATAAACAACTGTCTGATAGAATCTGTCAAATGCTTTTATTGCTTACGAAGCTGTTCCATCTGGAACACTGCACCACAGAAGCTGCAGTAAGACATTGTCAGCTTGCATTTTAATTTCATTTAATGGTGCTTTAATGAATTGCAATATCTGTTAGCCCAGTTAGAGGCTTTACTTGAAGGTTGTACAAGCTGATTAGAAATACATCCCTCAGTGACTTAAGTGAAGGAGTGTCTTTATTAGCCAAGTAGTTTCTGAGGTGTTGAGCGCTTTCAGAGGTCTCAGATGTGAGAAGGAGCTGGCAGGGCTGAGCAGGCTGCAGAGATTTGTGTTTTCCCCACGTCAACAAAACTTTCAAAAGCTAGAAATTAGATGTGGTGTCTGACTTGTCATCCGTAATATACATGGAACACTTGACAGGTTCTCAAAGGTGTTTTATGTATGCACGCACAGAGATCACATGGCATCTGTGTCCTGAGCCTTCAGCAGCACTAAAAGAGCTGGTGTTTGTGAAAGAGGATACTGTGTAGCCTCTCTCTGTGTTACTCCTGGTCACAATATTCAGTCAAAAGTGAAACACTTCATAAGTGTTCTCTTTACCTTGAGAGAAATCATGTATGTTAACCTCACCCAGGGCCTAGTTAATTCCACAGGCCGTGAATAATAGTGGGATGCCAGATGTAAATCAGGCTATGTGGTGTGTACATAACAAAACTCATTTTTGTTTTAGGTCCGTGCTTTCTCTTTTTCTGTAAGACAGCCCTCTGAGATTCTTCTTTGGAGGGTAGTTCTTCTTTATGCTGGGTATGGGGTTTTCTTTTTATTTTTTTAATTGCCAGACATACCTAAACACCGTTCAGTTTGCACCAAGTAAGTATCATAGGTGTGGTCAACTCTGACAATAAAATGAGGGAAAGTCTGGGTTTTTTTGTGCATTGTGTCATCACACTCATCTTTAGGATCACTTGGACTGATCTGATTAAGAAGTATTTAAAGTAACATTAGGTTGCAGGATCATATTTCATGTTAAGTGCCATTCTAGAAAAAAATTTTGAAGCTGACATCCTCTACTTCTGCATATTCTCTTCTGCTTAAATAAAAGCTGATGTAAGTATTGGAAGATGGAATGTGAACCCCAAATAAAGACAAATTAATTGCCACGTGTGTTCCTTCATACCAGTTTACACTACCACGTATTTTCCAGTATTTGAGCCAGTACTTGGAGACCAGCAGACACAGGAAAGAACAGAGTTGTCTGAAGCTGAATTGTTTAACAACTTATTTTTAAACAACATTGCCTCATGTTTTGGTTCTGTCTCTAGTCTCACTGCTAACACTTAGGGATTAGGTTGATTTGTGAGAATAACTCACTGGCAAACACCCCGTGGAAGTTGCCTTAGCTAACAGAATTACATAAAGAAAACAACTTTTTATTTGTGTTGCATCCTTCAAACATTAAAAAAGCTTGTCTGATATGCAGGGAGAATGATCTTTGAAAGCTCTGGGCACTTGAGCACTCATCTCTTTTTATAGGTTAGTCGTTGTTATCTGGGGACCTAAACTGTCTGCAGCAAAGATGGGATTTCTACCACCAGTAATAGTTTGCACATTCAAGGCTCTGTTTTGCACATGCTTGCAGAAGAAATAGAAGTATTAACATTCTAGTCTGATAGTATGAAAAAGAAATTAATGTGAAAATTTAAAGCCTTCAAGTTTCGAGGGATGAGTGATAGAGCTAGACAGCATTGTACTGTCTTTTTCCAGGTTTCTATTAGACTTTTCTAACCTTAATGCTGGTGTCAGAGTGAGGGGAACACAAATCCCTGTCTCTGCAGTATCCTCTTCCTGTTTATGGCAGAAAAAGCAACACCTGTGTCAACACACTGACTGCTGGAAATGTCTTCTTCATTTCTGCTCCTTCTTGTATTATTCAGAGCAGTTCTTGTAATTCTTCCTTGAGAATGCCTCACCTACCAAAGTGGTTATTGTTCACAATATTTATAGTCCTGGGACTTGGACACCAGGCTAGGCTGTTCAGAAGAATAATGAGACTTTTGTTATTAATTTCAACTGAATTGCATGTGGGAGTAATTAACACATAGACTGGAGTAAAAAAGCTGTCCAGTTATTACACACTTTTGTTTTGTTGAAGGTGATGAAGAGTTGGGATGACAAGAAAACCTACAATACTCTAGAAGTATGCCATAAATTCAGAATGACTTTTACTAAGTCTTGGAATTTCATAGATAACTTTTTTCCCCCTAGTTGTACATGGAAAATCTGATGCTGAAAGTTAAATGGGAGTTTCCATTTTCTCTACTGCAGGATTCTGTAAAAATATTCTCAGACTAGAAACATCAAAGAAAGCAAGTACCAGGTTAGAAATTCTCTAGGATGTTGTTTTTCCTCTCACTGTCTCTGTTTTCTAAATATTGACCATCTTGTTCTCTCCTTGTTTCCAGAATTTATTGTGACAGATATGTAGTGATGCATACCAGAATCACATACTGAAATGACAACATAACTAACATAAAGGATAATGTAGGAGCTTTGATAAAAGCTGTGTCCGGTGTCCACCAATAACCAAGTCTGGGAAGTCTGTAGCATATCAGACGTTTGGCAATCTCAATTGTAATAATTGTACTGTCAGTAAAGAACTCAGCTTTGGTTGAAAGGACAGAGCACAGAGCTACCCACTGACAGACACTTGGAAATCCAAAGTTGACTATTTTTCTTTGTTGTGGTTTTGCCTGTAAAAACAAGGTGTCATTCTTTGGAAAAAAAAAAAAAGAAAGAGTGCTCAGAGTAGTCGTGGAATCCTTCAGTTTTGTATAGGATTGCTTGTTTTTTTTTTAGAGATGGGTGGGATGAATGGCTGAGTAACTTCCAGGCATAAATGACAATGGGTTATGCAGATCTCCTTGAAACAAGAACAAGTTGTATTTGATGTTTACTGTACTGGAAAAATAATATGTTCCTTTTTGTTGTAAAAAGTTTCTGAGCACATCAGGAATTCTGCATGTGGAGTTGTAACCACTCTGTTGTGGCTGTGGTCTGGTCTTTGTTCTTCTTCATCCATGCATCATCTCATTTTTTTTCTGCCAGGTTTTGATAAGGGTCAAGTTCTCAGACTGCCAGGGTCTACAGCTATCAGTGGCTAGTGTTTCACAAGGACATGAGGGCTTCAAGGCAGCAGTAGAACGTCTGTGTGTTTTACATCCAGCTTGTGTTTTGCACTTATTTTGTTATAGATATAAGCAGGTGTATATGGTGCTTCGGAAGCGCACGCGGGCTGGAGAAGTAAATATTTGCTGTTGATGCGGCGTTTGTGGTGGAGGAATCCGAGGCAGCTCCGAGCACAGCGGAGACCTGAAGAGCAGCAGAGCGGTGCGGTCGGGGGATATTCCCCAGGCAGCTGCCCTTGACCTCGCCCGGCAGCGCTGATAAAGCGCGGCCGGCGGTGACGGGTGGATGGAGGACTCTGCTTTCCCTTCTCGGGACGACAGGTGGGACAGGCGGGGCCGGGCCGCACTGGCTGAGCCCCGGGGCCGCGCCGGCCGCAGGCCGCTCCTCAGGCACCTCTCCNGTCCTGCCCGCCGTGGCGGCCGCTCCGCTCTGCACCGTGGCCCCGCAGCAGCAGCCGCAGCCCTCGCCCGACATGAAGAGCTACCTGTGGTCGCGCTACAAGGAGGCCAAGAGGGTCACCAAGGGTGAGCGGCGCCCCCTTAGCGGGCCGGACGGAACGGGTCCGTGGTGGGGGCTGGGAGCGGGGCAAGGGCGAAGCCTGTGGGGGCAGCGGGGAGGGTCCGGGGAGCGAGGCGCGGGGCCGTCCCGCAGCGCCCGGAGCGGTATCCATGTGCCC
Organism: Pomatostomus ruficeps; assembly: GCA_013400735.1. Taxonomy (NCBI): domain Eukaryota; kingdom Metazoa; phylum Chordata; class Aves; order Passeriformes; family Timaliidae; genus Pomatostomus; species Pomatostomus ruficeps. Next base: position 144,330 of record VYZT01055513.1, on the reverse strand, counting down.
TGCGCTCCCGGGGTGTGCCCGGGGCCGGACCGGGAGCGCGGGGAGACCCTCGCCCCGTGGGTCCTGGGGGCCGGACAGCGGGGGACGTGGGCTCTGGGGGCGACTGCCCCTTCGACCTCCCCCCCCCGCAGCTTGGACCGCGCAAACTGGCAGGTTTTGGAGGTATGTTGCGTGCAGAAAAGCAAATGTAGAGGGAAAATCGAGAAGCTTGTCATCTCATTGATGACTATTACATATATACACAACTATTCTGAAATAGGCTGCTCTTCCAAAAAGGTTAAAATGCTGTGAAGTTTTGGACGACTCTTCGTTCCGCTTGTGGTTCCATTATAACGCGGTGTGAGGCATTATAAAATGCTCACGGTACATACATGACTCTGGGAAGCGCTGTTCTTCAGCCCAGCCAGGCAAAAAGCTAGGGGAGAAAAGCTTGTTTGCTTCTGCCCTTGCACCAATGGGAAGAGCATTATCAAGGTAATCGTTGCTTGAATATGTGGTCTTTTTTGGGAGCTGAAAGAAAAAGAGGCAGTGCATGTTCTACAATACCAAGTGGAAGAGTGTGTCCTGTAGTGGCAATGGATAATGCTTTAGTTTGCATGTTTTGCCCTTAAAAAAAGAAATTATTGTCTTATCCTACACTTACGAGTCTTGAATGTGAACTGGGACTTCACAATGCTGGGTGCAAACAAAGCATTTGTGAATGTAAAATAGTGTCAGCATTTCAGAAGTGAAATTAAAAGCCATGTTAGCTGTCTCAAGAGAGGTCTGTGGGCTTTAGAGTGAGATAAGGGATAGGAAGAGGGGAAATGCCTTCTATTTTGAATCTATTTTTTCTTTTCCTGTTTTTGGAATTAACTTTCTCTTGTTCTAAATCACAGTCAAATAATACTTAAGAGCTGAGGTAGGGTAATGTGAGAAAATAAGTTCGTCAGTGGGTGTGAGTTGGTGAAAGATGAGGAGACTACTTCCAGAATATTTCAGACTATTATATTACAACCTATGTTACCCAATGGCTTCAAGTGTATGATATTCCAGCTAGTTATGATGTTGAGATGACCAAGCTCTCCTGATTTTTGACCCAAGGTTTATAGCACTTGTGATGCTGTTTGCTGGCCAGAATGTCTAATAGCTGCCAACTGCTTATACTGTCTGTTTTCAGACAGCCACTAGTCAAGCTATTTTTCAGCTGAAGTATCTTTTTATCTATATATAGCTACATAAATATCTTTATTTTTAAAACAAGTGTTGACTCACTGAGCTGCACAACTGGCATTTGAAAAAAATACTTTATAATAAAGAAATGGGTGTTGTAACGTGATTTTGGAAGTTCATTAAAAACTGTGCTTATAACTTCAAGTTAATTGAATGCTCCATGGCCCTTTCTATAGAGTAGGAGTATTTGCCTTTATCATAGCGTGTCAAATTGCATTTGATTTGATTGCTGGGCATTATAAAAAGTTTGGAATGAAACTTGATGAATTTGCTTTTCTTCCTCTCTTAACAATTAAAAGACTTGGGTGTTTGCATCTGAAGTTCCCAAACCTACCTGCCTTGTTAAGATGCTTTCAGTGATGGAGTGGGTAGGGATCTGTCCTCAGAGCTTGAGGTGTTGAGAGAAGCTTGATCAATTCCTTTTAGACCTATATAGAAATTACCCAAACAAAGCATATTCCCTTTAAACTCACCTTTCCAAGCACAGATTTAAGGTGAATGTTCCCCTTTTTTTTCCACTAGTAGGGAAGTCTGGAGTACAGAGACAGTGTATGAGAAGGGAAGGAAGGAAAACATGCTCATGTTTTATGCCTCCAGGAGAGTAGCATTTAGCCTCCTAATGTTGCTCTTTCAAGTTATGTAAACAAGAAATATAAACACTCTCAATGTTAGTGCGGATATAGGTGGTGGTCCTAAAGTTACTTAATATATTATGGTCTTAATTTCTCAGTATACTTTTCCATCAATTATCAACAGAAACATACCCTTAAAAATGGAAGTGGTTTACATATTCTGGATACGTGTGTGTAGCAAATAAGCAGAATATTTTTGATTTTCTGGTTTTCTAGGAGATTCATAAGCACAACAATGCGTATGTAGTAGTTGTTATGTACACAGTCACATAAAGTTTGCTTGTTTGAGTTGAAATTGAGTAATGTAACCTTGAAATGGTGAAGCAAAAATTAAAGCAATATCAAATTAAAACAACGTCAGGGGCAGGAGGTGGACCAATTAATGGATAGGGAAGACAAAGCTCCTAAAGTAGTAGTAATAATAATATAGTAATATTCTTCAACTTCAAATTCAGTTTCAAAAGCATTAATAAATGTGTTAATGGCGTTAGCAAAAAATGTCTGGTGTTCTCTGATAAACAAGATGCTAAAATGCATCTTCTCTTCAAGCTTGGACTGCAGAGAAAAGAGTGCTTCAGATAAAACCTGCAGGTCACCAAGACAAGTTAGGGACAGCATGTTCAATAGCATCATATTGTTAGGATTGGCTGGTTAGCGTGAATCACTTTGATCGTTTCCATCATCATTTATCTATATTTAGCAATTGCTAATGGATTTCTTTGTCTATTTAGATAAAACTACAAGGCTTGTATAACTTTTTTTTTTCTCTTCCCTGTTCACAGAGTTGGTTCCTTCAATTATGAGTAACATGCTGAACCCAGATGCTATTTTTTCAAACAATGAAATGAGCCTGTCAGACATTGAAATTTATGGGTTTGATTACGACTACACCCTGGTGTTTTATTCTAAACATCTGCACACGCTCATATTCAATGCTGCTCGAGATCTTCTTATTAATGAGCATCGGGTAAGTAAAATTGATGGAATAACAATAAATATGTGAATAAGGGGTATAATAAATAATTTTTGACTGAGGCACAAATCATCTTTTCATGCCTCAGTCCTAGCTTGGCTCCCTTATAGCATATTTTGTACAACAGCTACATATACACAACAGAAGTCCTGTTTTATTCTCAGCTGCAGTTTTGAGCAGAGAACAGTCTGCTAAGGAATACAGTTATATTTGTCTTATCTTTTAATGTGGGCATATGGTTTGTTTTTTATTCCTGATTGGAACATTTATTGGAGTCACATTAATAAATGAGAAGCTTAGAAGTTACCATTACTGTGTTTTATCCCTTGCTGTGACTGCAGTGATTAATTTCCAAGTGAAATATTTTTAGCTGGACTTCTTAGCAGGTCTTTGATTGCACTGAGTGCTTGCGAGACGCTCTGTGTGTACCTGGCCTTTTGGCTGCGCTGGCTGAAGGGGCAGCTTGTGCAGTAATCAGAGCCTGCATGCAAGGAAGTGTTCAGCTCAGAGCACTGCCCTCTTGACCCTCCAAGCAGCATGCTTGCATCAGTGACCACTGGAAATCCAGGTGGTTTGGAGCTGGTTGTTGTCTGGTTTGGGGATGGCAAAAGTTCCCGTGTGTCAGGAAGTGAGGGAGAGATGAGTGAGTTGGGAAACTCAAGGTATTGCTGGGAGAAAGACCGAAAAAGCCCTGTGGACCAGAAGAAGCAAAATTAATTAAACTGCAGGACTTGCAGGAAAGTAAAAGACAAAAAGTCCATGAAGTATCTTAATAAAACTGCTTGCGTATTTTTATACAACCTAAATCTGAATGCGTGGTGTTATTCTACTTTCGTATTTGAATCTAAAGGTTAAGAGCTATATATAAACACCTATAAATATCCTTGGAAGAACAAACAAAACTTCATGGGTACTACAAGCATACACAGCTTCATCCCCCTGCAATTTTGGCATGTCTTGATAGCAATTTCTATGGGATGTGTAAATATACTTTATTAAAGCTATGTGGTTCTTGGAAAAAGCCATGTTATTGTAGGAGTCAAGATTAATTCTTGTAGACAAAAATTCTAATGGTGTTCTGTCTTTACTATCTGAATGAATTAGGGTGGCAATAGCTTTCCAGTTTGTCTTGGTTAAGATCTCCTGAGTTGTACTAAACAAAGTTATAATTACTTTCTGAGACAACATACTGAAATACATGGTCTCCTTTTCAAGTTTACTGAGGGACAACGGTTTTTATTGGTGCTATCTCTGTAGCTGCCTATACTGTTAATATTTTTTTGCCTTTACCATTAGAAAAAGCCCTCTAGACAGTGTCCATTATGACTGTCACATTCAGCCTAAAAGATGGCCAATTTTGCTCATGGCAGTGTGAGGTAATACATCAAAAATTGCAAAATGCAGTGTAGGAAGCAAGGAATTTGCCAAGAGAATAAATATGCATTTAATGCTAATCACAGAGGTGGCAGCAGGTGTTCTGTGTAAGCTCTTGCACCTGGGTTTATTTCTTTCCTGACGTGCCTTTTTATCAGGACTTCTGTTTCAGTCCAGTTATGTTTGTCCCTACCAAAAGTGGGGTAAGCAAACAGTACCATTTTTATCATTTCTTTGTTTGGTTTGCAAGGAAGCTTTGATTTGTGTGCCAGAGTAAGCTCAATCTCTTCTTTCATAAGTACTGACATATATCTGAAAAGACAACTTTCTAGTAGAATAAATTAAAGTAGCAAGTCAAGAATGAGGAAGTCTGATAAAGTCAGAAATAAATTTAATTGAACGTGCTTGATGTGGTTGCTTTGGGGCGTGTGCAGTGCATGGTAGTTTTTAGTTGATCACATTCTGTGTCGTTCCCTGATGATTTCCCTGACAGCGTTTCTGCGTCATGTTCCCTGACCAAATCTGCATGTGTTCCAACCTGTCTGTAGGCTTTTGATGCTGTTCTTCATTCAGATCAGCAGCCTGCCCCATGTTTTCTGGAAGTGGTAGTAGGGGTGATAGGACTGTTTTCTTTAACTGTTAATGCCTGTGCTCAGTACAAATGCAATCTACAGCAGTTGCAGAGCAAGTCCTCTTAAGCAAGATAAGAACTTTGGGGGGAAATTGCAGTTAATTTCTTGTAAAAGTAGCTAGAGGCTCTGTTGAAGCTGCATAATTCACTTTTTCCCTGAAGGCTTATAAATTAGCCATATGTGTATGAAGACTGTTGTAGAGAAGGTGAAAAACAATGTCAGGTTCTAAGGCTGCTGTAAACTGTGGGAGGAAAATGAAGGATTGCCTTTCAGTGGCTTAATCAAAGAAATGATAGTTGCCTCAGGCCTTGTTGAAACCACTGAGGCATTTTACCCTTTAAAAACAAGTGAACAAAACCCTTAGCCCAAGATACACACTTAACATTTATTTTCGTGGCAACCTGTGCTTAAAGCAGGACAAAATTACAGTTGACTGAAAATGGGCTTGTACTGAAAAACGTTAGACTACAGCTCACACTATATAATGGTGTGAACTACCTACGCTATATATAAAGAACCTGAGGAAAGAGTACATGACAGACATTCAGTTCATGTGCATCTCTAAATGAATTTTTTAAAGTGTATTAAGAATGTATTAAATTAACTTTTTTGAACAAGAGGCTAATATTCAAAGATAACCACTACAGAGTACCTGGATGTCCAACTTCAGGCACCAGGATGGCCTCAGATTTAAAACAATGACCTTGGATGTTGGTAAAATGTTTGCCTTGTCTTGCGCTGTGTACCTGTGTTGCTGCAAATTTCACCAGCCCATCAAAAATTCTCTTAAATGCTTAGAGCAGATGAGAAGCATAGAAAACTTAGACTTAAAATTCTGCAGAAACCCTTTTTTATTATTTTTGTTTTTATTATGGATTTAAAATCAAATCATTGCTCTTTTCTTAGTATCCTGCAGAAATAAGAAAATATGATTATGATCCCAATTTTGCCATCAGAGGACTTCATTATGATGTACACCGGGTATGTATAAATAACTTTGTGATGGGTTATGTAGTGCTGAGAACCTAGCCAAAGAAAATAAATAGAGCTTTTAAGCCTTCCAACTTTTCACTCTGCATTGATGTGTAAGGATTTTGTTTCATGTTTTTGTCTTTAATGGCAATCTTTATTATTATTATTAATTATTTTTTTAAAAATAGCCCTTAAGTTGAAAATGTTTTAGGTGTTTTGTCCTCATGGTGAATGGGGAAAGACAACTTAGGCTGCAACAGAATAAACCTAGGTAATTGCTAAAATTATTTTGGAGGCTCTGAAAGAAGTTGAAGGGACAGTGCTCAGGTGTTCCTTAGAAAGAAAGGTTGCAGATAAGATTGCTTTAATTTTTGTAATTTCATGTCAAATAGTTGATGTGATAAAAACTGTTATTTTCTCTCTTTTTTTTTCACCTGCAAGGCATTATTAATGAAGATTGATGCTTTTCATTATATTCAGCTGGGAACAGTTTACAGGTGGGTAAAGTTACTTTCTCTTTATAATAAAAATGTATGCTCTTATTTTTTGAATCTTTTAACTGTAATTATTAGTGTGCAGCTTGGATTCTTCCCAGGAACTGTGCCCTGATGAGCACAGCCACGAATGAGCATTGTAGTCTTGCTGGAAGGGGTTTTCTCTGCACCTCAGTGTGTACACATGGCCATGTACACATCCACTGCCTGATCCAGCACAGCTGATTCCCCAGCTTGGCCCTGGCAGAATTGGCAAGCTGGACAGTCACATAGTGCTGACTCACTTTGTTTCCGGCTGTTAAATTGTGCTGAAAGACATCTAAAAATACCCTGATGACTTCTCTGCTGTTGCTTTCTATGTAAATAATTGTCACAGAGTGCCTGCTAGCATGACTTTGGTGTGGTTGTGGAGGCACTTGAGAGGTCCTGCTGTGTTTGCACAGCACTTTTAAGTTTAACACATCAACCAAGTCAAACTTGCACCACACTCTGTACCAGATTTTAAATTAAACAAGAAGCCAGACCACCTTTCTTAAAGTTATTGGACAAAAGGACTTTTACCTAGATTTGTTTTGTTGCACCCTTAGTTGTTTTCCCCTGTCCACCAGGAGGCAAAAACACCCAAATTTGAGTCCAAAAGGGGATATGACTTGAAAATGATGGCTTGCACCACACCTTCATGCTGTTTCCCCAAACACCTGTGCAGGGATGAGGGGAGGAAAAGAGAGACTGAAGGCTGTGAGGGCTGATGTCAAGATGATGTGTGGTTATACGGCTGCACTGTGAACTGCGTCAAGACTGCGAGTCTTGTGGTAAAAATAATCTACAACTTTGCCTAGAGAGTCATCTCTCCACTGTGGTTTTCACATGTGTATTGTCCTCTGTTGATTTGTGCTCAAGTAGCTCCTGATGCACAAGTGTTTTCTCTAGCAGTATTCAAATAGCACTTGGCACAGCTGTCTGCAGACCAGCAGGTACATTCTCAATTCTGATGGCATCTGGTTTCCATTTTGGTTGCATTTCTTTGAGCTTGCTGCTTGGAGTGGGTGATGCTGAACTCTGTATGTTACAAACTCCCAGTATTATCTACCTTGTTGGTGTACAAGAGTAACTTGAATGCTGGAGTCCTGCCAGCAACAGCTCGGAGTGGTGTCCCAGTTGGTGTGGGGACAGAAGTGCAGTAAAGGAGCTGGTTAATGTGGGGCTCTGCCACCACAGAATCCCTGAGGAAGTTCATGTACCATGTCTTTCCTCTGCAAAGCTGGTGTGGACTCTAAGCACTGAAAGCACCAGGCTTATGAATTAATTTGTTTATATTTTAATGCCTGGCAACACTTCTTGGTCAGACCAAAAAAAAAAGAAGGCACTGAAATAATGGTCTGTTTCACAAGGCTGCAAAACACCATAATTAGGTTTGGAAAGAAGAGACCAGCTGATCTGGTTTTCATTAGTATTTTTCTAATCTTAAGTAAAATCTCAACACTTCTGTGGCCTCTGGTGAGGATGTTTGTATGCCTGCAGTCTTTTGGATGCTTTAGAGCAAGATACTTGATACTGTTAACATTCATAACCAAACCAAAGCCTTTGCTCTCTTAATAGCTGATAAACTCTTCTTTTCCATTTGTTGTTATATATTAATGTTTTAATTACTTATCAGTCATCCTTCAGGTAATTTTAAATTTTGGGAAACTGAACTGTTCATATAGTTTGAAAGAAATTCTTATTTAGTTAAAGGTTGGGTTTTTCTTTCCATTAAGTCTTTCCATTAAATCTTCAAGGTCACGCTGCAGAATAATCTGGTTTAAACACTATCATATCATCAATGCTGTATGAAAGAAAAGGCAGTGTGAGGAATTACTTCGTTGAGAAACTAGAAGTTCTAACCACTTCTTAAAAAACCCCTTGAGGCATAGTTTCAGTGGAGACTAATAAGCTCTTTTCCCATAAGAAAGTAGAAAGGACTTAAAATTGGAATGTGTTCTGTGTGCATGAGCCTGTTAAAATGTTACTTGTTTGGTAAGGAAAGATGCTGTTTTAACTTACAAGCAGAAGTATTCCTGTGTCATTATTAGTGTTTTAATAAGAACTAGATCTAAGTGTTCATCTATCAGAGTTTGGTGATTATTGAGAATTTTAATCTGACTTTTGAACTAAAGCTAGTGTTGTTTTCCAGAGGCCTCAGTGTTGTCCCAGATGAAGAAGTCATTGCAATGTATGATGGTTCCCATGTTCCTTTAGAACAAATGAGTGACTTTTATGGAAAGGTAAAACTGCAAATTAGTGTTAAATATTGGGTGGGGTTTTTTTGGCATGAGGGTACTAGTGTTTAAAATTTGTTCTCGTTATAACTAGCAGTTATATTTTGTCAATATATGATTGACTTTAGTGCTATATGGGAAGTTTGCCCTCTAAAGTGACAAATTACTTTTTGTTCTCCTGCTTGCTGTAGTTTCTTCTCTGGCTGTTCCCTTACCGAGTCATACAGACAGAGTAGTGGAACACAGAACATCAAGTGACTTGCTCAGTGTTGCACAGAGAATATGGTAAAGGCTGGGAAATTAACCATATCTGGTTCATGTACTTTTTCTGGTGGTCTGATGGCTTAGCTGGTATAGCAGCAAGTAAGTGTATGGGGGAAAGTCCTGCATGCAAACTGGCAGAGTGACAGAGGATTTGACAAAGGATGAATGATAAAAGATGAAACTTATAAGTTAAATCCTAAACTTTGTCAAGAAAGTTGATTTTTCCCTCTGGTCGGTTGCTTCCTCTTTCCCAAATGATGAATGAAGCTGATTTTTTGCTAAAAAGCCAAGTTTATTTCACCCTTTTTAGGTTAGGATGTTGATTCTGCGTTGACATGAAAAGCCCTTCTTTGTGATGTGGAGCATTTTGTTGTTCTTGCACTTGTTCTTATTTTAAGGAGCTTAATTTAGAATTTGTGAATCTAGTCTCTGCAGCAGCTGTGAATATCACTTTGGTATTCCCAGTGGGATGCCTTGGTCTGTTAGGTCTATACTTCCTTTGATCTTGGAAAGGACAGTGACAGGACAAGAGGCAAGGGACACAAGTTGAAGCACAGGAGGCTTCCTGTGAACATCAGGAAATGCCTCCTTTACTGTGAGGCTGACATAGTACTGGCATAGGCCTGTTCCCCGGGGAGGTTGTGGAGTTTCCATTGTTGGATACTCAGAAACCATCTGGACAAGGTTCTGGGCAGCTGGCTCTAGGTGGCTGTGCTTGAGCCAGGGGGCTTGGACAAGATGACCTCCAGCAGTCCCTTGCAACCTCTACTGTGTTTCTGTGATCCTGAACTGCTTGCTTTAGCTCCTGTCATGGTTTGACCCTGGCTAAGTGCCAGGCATTCACAGCAGCTGCTCACTCATTCCCTCCTCTGCCACAGCTGGGCAGAGGAGGGAAGGAGAGGGGAAAAAAAAAGGGAATTAACACAAGGGTCCATGAGTTGAGATAAGGAACTGGGAGAAAACGCTCCAAGGACAAACCAGGCTCAACTTAAGTTGCAAAGTGAAATTTATTACTACCAGAGTTAGAAGGAGGATATGAGAAGTAAAACTAAACCTTTTAAAGACACCGTTCTTTTCACTCCCCACCCCTCCCTCCCTCCCACCAACAGTGCGAGGGGGGCAGGTGTGGGGGTTCAGGTCAGTCCATTTGCAGGATCTTCTTCCCCTGCTTAGGAGAGGAGTTTTTTCCTCTGCTTTTGCTATGGGGTCCCTCCCACAAGAGACAGTTTTCTGTGAACTTCTATGGTGTGAGTTTTATTCGTCCATGGGATGCAGTCTTCCAAGGACAAACTGCTCCAGCATGGAAGCAGGGGGCCCCTCTCTCTC
>VYZT01055513.1:123772-134090 GCA_013400735.1 Pomatostomus ruficeps | reverse complement strand
CATGGACTGCGGGTGGCTCTGCATCCCTCATGGACCCCATGGACTGCAGGGGGGACACCCTGCCTCACCATGGTCTCACCACAGCCTGCAGAGGAATCTCAGCTCCAGAGCCTGGGGCACCTCCTCCCCCTCCTTCTCCACTGACCTTGGTGCCTCCATGTTGTTTTCCCTCACATGTTCTCACATCCTCCTCCTTCTCTAACTAAAGGTAGCTGCGTGCACATTTTGTTTTCATTCTTCCTTAAATGTGTCATCACAGAGGCGTAACCAACCTTTCTAAGTGGCCCAAACATGGCCAGTGGCATGTCCATCATCTTCAGAGCCATCAGAGATTGGCTCTGCTGGAAATGGTGAAGAATTCCAGCAGCTTCTCACAGGAGCCATCTTTATGGCCCCCTCCCCGCTATTAAAACCACAACACTTCCCTTCTTTTTGAGAGGTATTTGAGCTGTATTTGCCATTCTATAGTGAGATTCTGTGAAACATAACTGTTGTTACAGCTTTTGCAGAATAGAAATCCCTTCCTCTGTTACTGTGTTCATTATTGTACATCCTTACAACTTTTTACTATCTCATTTCAAGAATATGAATTGTTTTGCAATCCTAATTAATATTCCACTTACTAAGAAAACTACCAAACTAATAAGAAAACCTTCATCTCTCATCCATCAATGCCTCTTGTTTGCACAAGTGCAGAGTTCCAGTGAAGGCCTTCTCTTGACTTTTAACTGAGCGCTGTCTTATTTTTATGAATTAAAATACTGCTCTTAAGAGTAATGAGTTGGATTTATCTGAAGAATTGATTGCAACGCTTTCGTTTGAGATACTTTATTGAAGGTCTTAGTTGAAAAAGAATCTGTAGCAATGTGAACAGGGATGGCAAGAGCTGAATATCTGCAACTAAGCTGAAGTGTTTATACTGAACAAATGAAAGTGTTCTAATCTGAGAAATACCTGACTCTTTTTTTCTTTCATTTTCTTGCCACCACTATAGAGCTCACAAGGAAATACAATGAAGCAATTTATGGATATATTTTCTTTGCCAGAAATGACACTCCTTTCTTGTGTGAATGAATACTTTCTGAAAAACAACATAGACTATGAACCTGTTCACCTGTACAAAGATGTCAAGGTAGGTGTCAGGCCTCTTCTCTGTGAGAATTTCAGGAAGCTTCCACCTCTTGTGTCAGCTTCAGTGAAATACCTTACTTTAGGTTTTGTATGGAGTAACTCTGGGTATACAGCCATAAAAAACCAAGTAAAATTAAGGTAGAGTTTGAAAAAGAAACACAGAATCAATTGAAATTTGCTTGGAAGCTGACATTCTAGGGCTGTTGCTCTTTTGGTAGGTTTGTGGCGTGGACAGGGAGGAAGTGAAGAAGATCTTGTAAGGTGATAAAAGTTCTTTTGATTGTTGTTCAATATATCTTTTTTCTCACTAACATGAATATAACATGCTCTAGGGAATGTAGGAGGCTATAGGGAATTCCAGTTTGGAGCTTTCAGTTTTACTGCCCCTACGTCTTGGCTAGTGTACAATCATTTGCTATCTCTTTTGTCTGTTTACTTCTTCCTCCTCCAGAAAAACTCTAGTACTAGTCTAGAGTAATTTGACCCTCTTGATTACTCAGGATGTATCCTGCAGAGGAGATTTTATTGTCTTGATTATGTAACATGTGGAAGTCCAGTTCTTGTGATTTCTGCTGAAGTATGTATAGAAATTTCTGTACTATTCAGCATTACAAGCATTTTGGAAACCCTATAGTGGTATTTTTTGAGGATTTTGAGGACATACCCCATGTAAGTATCAAAACGACAGTACCACTGTTCTAAACAAAGCTGCCTGGTGCAGAGCTGGCTCAGGAGAACTGTTAAATTCCTCCAGAGCACCTTATAAGTACTTTGTTCAAACATTTAGCTTCTTTCATCTGTTCATAAATTTCTTATGTAACTTATCAGGGCATTTGTGAGTGTTTGTAATCTAAAATCTGTCAGATGTACCACTTTTTTTTTTCTAAGGGGAAAGGAATGTGTTCTGCTCCAAAGGTCACTGGAAATCTGTGATGACTCTGCTTCTGCAGAGGGCTTTCACCCTACTTCACCCTTCTGAGCAACCTTTCCCAGTTATGTAAAACAGCCCCTCTGCTATACAGTTTCATACTTCCCAAAATTATCAAGTTAATTTCTTGGACAACAGGCTTGCTCTTTGTCTAGGGGTGCCATCATATATATATGTTTATAATTATATTGAACATTGTATGGCATTTCTTTAAAATTGGAAGTGTTGAGGAAAAAGTTGCTTTAAAAACAAATTCCTATTGCTATGCAGTGAGCATGAATGTTTCACTTGAAATGAGTAAGTTCTTTACTGCTCATTGCTTTCCTTACAGGATTCAATCAGGGATGTCCATATCAAAGGAATAATGTACAGAGCAATTGAAGCAGATATTGGTAAGTACTAATGGTATAATCTATCAAAGCTTTTCTTACTGATAGTATATGATTTTTCTGGCTTACGTATTTAAGATTAAAAATTCTAAAGTTTTAAAGCTTGAAGGAGTTATTCTCACTTGTCAAAGGTGCCTTTAAGTATAACCTCATGTTCTGAACCCTTGGTTGAATGCAGACAAAGTTTTTCACAAGAATTTTCTCAATTAATGCTGTGTTTTCCCCAATCCTCACAGAGAAATACATCTGCTATGCTGAACAAACTCGTGCAGTGTTAGCAAAGCTGGCTGATCATGGCAAAAAGATGTTTCTCATCACAAACAGTCCCAGCAGCTTTGTGTAAGTGAGCAGTTGTTTGCTATTTAACTATGCATTCTGAAAGGATGGGGAAGATGAGGTTCTCTGCTGTAACTCGTTTCATTGCACAGATAACTGCACTTTGCTATGCTTCCTTGTTAATATCCCTCTGTCCTTTTTAGGGACAAAGGCATGAAGTTCATCGTTGGCAAGGACTGGAGGGATCTCTTTGATGTGGTCATTGTCCAGGCTGACAAACCAAACTTCTTCAACGATAAGCGAAGGTGGGTGTTCAGTCAGTAAAGAATGGTTCAAGCAGCTCTTCCATATGAAGCTGTGGAACGTGTTATAAAATATTTTCATTTGGCTGCATTATAAAATGAAATCATATTTGATGAAATCCTGTGTAAGGTCATTATCAAGTGCAGTAATACCCAATGCTGAAGTTTAAATATTTACCCTTTCTTGCCTAAGAAAATTCCAGGAGCTGTCACAGGTCTACTGGAGCGATGTAGGGCCACAGAAGCTGTTTTTAACATCTTACTTGCTTGTTGGTGGAGTGTTCTTCTTTCCTAATCAACCTGAGAAATTTTGCTTCCTTTCAAATCAGACTCTTATCTGGAAATGTCTTCCATTGCTTTTGTTTTTGTTTGTTGTTTTTTTTTTTCATCACACATGATATTTAAAAGGCATCTGTCTGGCTAACAGACTGGAATATTTGGACTAGTTGTGATTAAGTAAACACATTTATAATGTGTATCCCCTACTTTTACCCATGAAAAAGACCTGTTCCTTTATGTGTGCTTATGATATGTGTGCTTATGATTTGAAAGTGAGATAGAGGGAGGTGAGATTATTTTCACTTTACTTTTTGCATTTAATTTAAAAAAGAACTTTGCTGTATGTCTTGGCCCCAGTCCTGTACCCTCTCATCTTCAGTTGTCCAGGTGTACAAAATGAGATATTGGGCAAGATTCTTACACATCTTTTTTTTTTTTTATGTTCTTTTCTCTCCTCCGTAGTGGCAGACAATTCAATCTGTTTCCTCCCCTCTGTTGGCAGGCAGTTCATGCTGTTTCCTCCCCTCTGCTTGGGGTCCCTGCCTTACTCCTCAAGAAGTTGTTCCCAAACTGTGTTTATAAATGTTATAGGTGTAGTGGAGAGATACATTGCTTTTGACTGGCTAACGTGGCAGTTTTGGAGTTTTGCTTTTCCTCTTACAAAATTCAGATGCTAGGGATATTTTTTTTTTCCTTTTCAGAGACGAATTTTTTTTTAATGTTAAGGCTTTTAATCCCTAAGAAGTGACAGGATTTCTACAGCAACATAACAATTGTATGTCTATTCTAGACCATTTCGGAAGGTGAATGAAAGGGGAGTCTTGCTCTGGGATAAGATTCACAAGCTGCAGAAAGGCCAGATTTACAAACAGGTACCCTTTCAGTAGACTCACTCTGTTCAAATTTAATACCTATTTCCTAGAATCCCAAGCTTCTTTGGATAGAAAGGCTTCTAAAATGCAGATACATTCTTTTCATTCTTACATTAAGAGAGTTATTTTAATGTCTGAAGTTGTACAAATTCATTGATGGTATTGTATGCCCTTGCCTCTTGAAGTCTACTATCACTGAAATCGCGTAAAATTTGGGATTCATAGTGTATAAACTGAGGACAAGATTCATGACATGAAAATATTTTTAATGGTGTACTAAATTCCTTTTTCATGCCTGTGAAGGTGCAAGTCACATGCTGCTACAATGTCCATGTCATTATTTCTGCAGGGTAACTTGTATGAATTTCTGAAGCTTACTGGCTGGAGGGGCTCTAAGGTTCTCTACTTTGGTGACCACATATACAGTGACTTGGCAGTAAGTAGTTTGCTTTCCCAAAATCAGAGAAAAGATGAGGCTTTTTGTTAGTTTTCCTCCCCAGTTATTCAATGTAACATATTTTCTTCTGGGATTTTAAAATACAACAAAATTTGGCAGTTAAGCCATACTGCCTTTTTTTTTTTTTTTTCAGTGAAGAACATTGGTGCTGTAAAATGCCAACCGTATTTTCCACCTGACTTGTAGTATTTAAGGTGTTTACTAACTGTGGTCAGGAATGTGTGAGGTTGTATTCCTGTTCCAAATACTGATTGTGTCAGATGTAACAGAATAAACATAGATATCCAAATGTACAGGATATGCCTGGCTTGGATGGCAGCTGAATGAACTTCTGTTTTGAATGCAGGAGGCAATCTTCCTGTCACTAATGGTAAATGTGCTTCCCAAGATCTTGCTCTGATTTGTATCCCCACTATCCAGGCATTTTCTTGCCACTTTATGAATGATTACTCTGTTAAGTGTTGCTTTAGGGTAAGTCACCACCATTTGACTCTTTTGTAATTGGTTTCACATGAATGTCTTGATGTGACTTTTCCACTGCCAAGCTTTGGTAACATGTTTCAGCAGCAGTAGATGTTAATGTTTTTTCCTCAGTCTGCTTTTAAAAAGAACAGTAATTTTGGGTGCTTCAGAAGTCTTGAGGGCCAAGAGGAGGATGCAGCTCAGTTCTACTGTGGCACAATGGAGAGGAGAGCGCTGGTGGCAGCTGCCTTGTGTTGTACCTGTCAGGAGGGGCTTGCATAGCTGGGGCTTCTGTCTGTAGCCTTCTGGCAGCTGGGTGAGTGGGTAAACAGCACAAACCCAGCACGCAGTTCCTCCAGGTACTGCTGGCAGGAGCAGAGCTCTCATCAACAGAGGAATTTCCTGCTGTTTGTTTTAAACCTAATGAATTAGTGTTTATTTGCAAGTGCCTGTGTGTTCTTCATGTCTCTCGCTTCAAAAATGTAGGATTTGAAGCTTAATCTGAAATTAAATTCTATTGTCCATTGGCACAGTTAAGTCCCACTGTTTCATTCTTCTCTTTGTACATAAAAACCAATTACATTCGTGCTGCTTTGGGATAAACAATAGTCAGATTCTTTTTTTTAAGTAGTTCTTTTTAAGAATAATACCTGCATTTTGTAATTCTTGTTCAATAGGACTTGACCCTGAAGCATGGCTGGCGCACTGGTGCGATCATTCCAGAGTTACGATCGGAGATTAAAATCATGAACACAGAGAAGTACATTCAAACCATGACCTGGCTGCAAACCTTGACAGGATTACTGGAACACATGCAGGTTTGTTCTGTGTGTGTGTAATTGGCTCTGCAGAGCCTGAGGAGTCCAGCCAAGTTTCTAAATGCTGGACATTGGTGATGCAAGTGCTTTCAGTCTCATTGAAGTGTTTGGCTGTAGATAAATGCTTTTATTTGTGTGGTTAGTTAATAGGAGTTTTCTCAAAATCTTGTCCCCCTTCTCCACTGATCAGCCTGGATCAATTTCTGCTTTCGGTTGTTCAAAATGCATGTGGATAACTTCACTGTATGGATCGCTGAAGTATTACTCATGTCCTGTTAGCTGATAAGGGTTTATTAATGGAAAGGCTTATTTACAAAGTTATCATTAGTTACAGGTTATCCATACTTTACATTTCAGGTTCACCGTGATCCTGATTCCCAAATGATTTTAGAAGAGTGGAAGAAAGAAAGAAAGGAAATGAGGTAAGACACGGGAGATGAGGAATTTGCAGTATACTTTGGTAGCCAAGGGTTCTATGTAATGTCTTCCACAGGGTTCTTCAGCATTTCTCTCCATCTCTGATTTATATTCCCTGGTAGTTACAGATCTTGTAAAATGTTTTTAAAGCAATATTCTGCCTGTCTTTTGTGCAGCTATTCTTCCCTGACACTTTATACATAGGAACCCTTTTCCCTGTTCCCTGTCTTTAGAACAGATGTAACTTTTCTGCGTGAGAAGGTGACATCATATCAAATCCCTTTCCTTCTCATTTTTGTTCTTCTGGCCTCCTGTGTTCAGCTGTCACTGTTGATTACTCAGTTTCTGCAAGAATAAAAAGTGTATTTCTTTTCAAGACTTAGGTCACTTTTCCAAGTTTTTCACATGATTTTTGCAGATTATGTATAATACATCTTAGAATACATAGAAATTGAGCTCTTCACTAGATTGGATTTAGCAGTGGATTTATCACAAAGATAGATAATAGGGCTAAAAGTCCTAATAATTTATTATCATGAAAAGGTAATCCCTAAATGCAGGGTGTGTGAAGTGCACAGTTGGCAAGGCCAACAGCTGTACCACCATCAACCTTCCCCAGAAACATGGAAATAAAATGGAAATGATGTGTGGCAGTGACTAATAACAGAAGTTAATTTCAAGAAGTGTTTAAGCTTTTTGCGTGCATTAAGCCAAGACTTTGCCTTTTCTTAAGAAATCTTCTATGTTTGGAACATTGGATGTCTTTAGTATTTAGATAAAGACAAAAGTCTTCTTTCACGATCTCTAGAAAAGAAGGCTTGAGATGTCCTGTTTTTCATGTCAGAAGCAACTTTAGTGGGAGAAGTGTGAAGCTCCTCACAACTGTGATTTCTAGATCTGGGTTATGTATGTGCAAGAGGTAAAAAAGCTTCTGTGGCACAATTTGGTGTTTTGAAGTACAATGGCAAGAGAATAATGCATGAAACAGGTTTTAGGATCTGCTTGTTTCAGGTTATGGATGCCAGCTGGTGAAGAGATGTGTGCAGGTCTGTTCACTTCATTGTCTTTGTTTTCTCTTTTTGGGGGACAGGGAGATGAACAGGAATTTCTTCAATGCACAGTTTGGAAGCATATTCAGAACTGATGAGAATCCGACTTACTTCCTGAGACGTCTCTCTAGGTTTGCAGATATCTACATGGCGTCACTGAGTTGTCTCTTGAACTACGAGCCTGATTACACATTTTATCCAAGAAGGACTCCTTTGCAGCATGAACTTCCTGGCTGCTCAGACCAGCTGTGCACTGGTACATTCAGAATACCTTTCCTACAAGAGACAGTTCAGATCAAATAAACTCTTGGTGGCTCCTCTCTAAAATGGACAAATATCTGTTGGTTTTCTTAAATGTACCTGTATTTTATTTAAGTCACTTAAATCTGTTACCTTGGTTTATATCTATTTCATACTTATTCTCATAAGCTTTGTACCTGTTTTTCTCCTCTCATGCTCAGACATGTGAAAACTCCTCTTACACACAGAAGAGACGACGGACTGCCAAAATAGTAGTGGGCCAGGAGGGATGGCACACCTGATGGGGAGGACTGCTGATGTTCTGGGGTGGTTATTTTTGTTTGTTCACTGCAAACTTTGATCTGCAGCCTTGTGCTTTACACAGAAATACCTGGACTCTCTCTTCTGGCCCTTTTCAGCACTCCAGCTGGAGCCTGTAATGGATCTTGGCATGGAAGAGCTTAAATCCAGTATTACTAATTCAGTGATACAAGTTAGTAACCAGCTTAGGGTGAGACTGAGAGGGATGGTCACACTTTGTACCCTTCCTTGCTGCTACAGAGGGAGCCTTACCTAAGAGGAGCCAAGGGTTGGAGGGTCCTGGCTGTGCTGCACTGGGCTCAGGCTCTTGGGCTCTTTCTCCTGTCTGTGCAGTTTCTGTTGTTACCATGTCTGTGCTTGGCTGCAGGTGGACCTGAGCCTGAAACTGAAACTTGCAGTAGGTTGGGCTGCTTCAGCTTCCTTCTCTTAACTTTTGGGTACCTTTTTTTTAAGTTTGTTTCAGAACACTTCAAATATCCACTCTCCAATAACAGTAATTTCAAGACTTTCGTGTTTTGCATTTTGAAGTGGAGACAGATCTCTCTATCAGGCTTTAGTTTGATCCTAAATGCTGCTTTTAAAAATTTTAACGGTGTCTTATTCCAGTGGTATGCAATGTGGCTTTGCTGTTCCCTAGGAGAGAATGTATTTCATATAGCCTTCAGTAATGGACTATTACAGTCACAAATAAACACGCACAATGGGCAAAAGACTTAGAGGAAAAATTAAGAAATGAGAAAGCGAAACCCAGAGTTTTCTGATGACGTGTTTTTAGCTCAAGCCCAAAAAGCTAAATTAGGGGTGGTACACATTTTGAATAAAGAAACACAATTTTGGTATAGATTAGAAGTTTTATTGAATTACTGATATTGAAGGTAATAAATACATGAACACAAACTCTGGGTAGCATATGTGTTTCAAAGATTTGAGCTGAAAAATGTCTGTTTTGCACAAGGAAAACATCTGTTGATGTATTTCCTCAAAGAGGCACTTTATAGAACTGCTATATAGTTGTTTTTAAATAAGAATTGTTTCCTTTCTCTGAATCCAAAGGAAATATGTTTTTTTTTAAGTGGTGCTTCCAACCCCAGCCACTTTAGAAGGCATAATATGATTAATATTTTTCAAATTTTATTTATTACAGGCTTGGTTTTTAAAAGCATGTAATTAACAAAATATATAGCATTTGGTATTCATTTTGGGATATCACTTGCTTTCTATCATGATTGTCAGGCAAACAAACTTTTGTTGACCAAAAGTTTTCTGGTTTGGTTTGTTTGGTTTTTTTTAACCTGTCTGCATGTGCAAGTACCTAGATTGAATTTCATATACCATGTATTTCATGTTTTTAAAAGCATGTTTGCAAAGTAAAGAATGTATTCTAATTTAGCCTGGATAATTTTGTAAGTAGTTTTCCTGTATGCTTGAAATCAGTATGAAGTTCTCAGAGGTGGTTTAGATTTTATGGTTTTTCTGTGCTCCTATTTCAAACTTGACTGAAGTGTGTGGTTTAAACACCCCTGTGTTTAAACAGGTGAATATACTTGAAATGAGTAAGTTCATCTGACTGTCTGCTCATTTTGCAGGAATAAAAAGATAAAGTGTTGCAGAAACTTAGTTTGGCTGTATCGGGAGATAACTTGGTGGGGCTGTGCAAGGAATATTTAGCATAACTTGATAATGAAACAGGAAGATGGAAATATCCTGATTTGTTTTCAGTTCTTGATCCTAATGCACACCTAGAACTGAACTTGGTGTTACGTGTGTGTAGCACCTCTCATGCTCCAGAGATTTCAATGCACTCTTTTAAAAAAAGACCCACAAACCACTGTACATTCACCCTGTGTCAAGCAGGAACAGTTTAATTGGCTTGGATGGTTATATTATGCACATAATGCATGTTTTGTTTCAAGATTGTTTTCTTCTCTCACCCTTCCTTTCTCTTAACTTAGAAATCGAGCTTCTGTCCCAAGCTATGTTGCAAGAGCCAGTAAAGTAAAATATTGTTTATATTGCATGACTTGTTAAAATAAACAATGTTGCATGAAAAAAGTTAATTATTGAAGGGTTATGTTTCTTTAAAATTACCCAACTATATATAATATAAATTTAAGTGAGAATATTCAAGTGTATTATTTATTTTTCAGTGCTAAAATACTTGCTTTTTAACTTTTAAAAATGTCTTGCATTTTTTTAATGATTTCACCTTGGCACTGTCTGCATTACTTATTTTAACCTTATGCTACTGATTTCAAAGAGATTTTTGGGCATATTTAATGGGCAGTGTCTCTATATTAATTTTGCAAATATAGTTCATTTGAGCACCAAAGCAAGAAGAAATTTTTGTTCTGGTCTATCAAAAACACAGCTGAATAGC
>VYZT01055513.1:0-123686 GCA_013400735.1 Pomatostomus ruficeps | reverse complement strand
CTTTTGCTCTCTGTGAACCTTAATATTTTGATTGACTGGGGAGAAGGAAAGAACATAGGTTGTATTAATTGGAAAATTTTGTGGGGAAAACTTTCCTGGATGAGTGTGAGTGTGTGTTTAAGCATGTTTGTGTTCTAAATTTTCTAATGTCCATGAAAACAAGCAGGCTTGTGTAGGGGGACAGGGGAAGGAGTTGAGGAAATTGATTATCTGTTTCATCCAGATGAATGTGCATTTACATGTTCTACTCCCTTCCTTGTGCTTGACAGCCGCATCAGCAACCCTGGATTTGCCCCCTGCCTTATTCTGAGGGAAAGCCTCCTGGGGTTGTTCCCAGAGGTAACTAAAGCTTTCCTGGGCTTCCCTCCTGCCCCCTACACATTAGGGGATGTTACTGCTGCCAGCAAGAAAACCTCTCTTTTCTTGCTCTTTTGTGGTTTCTTCCACATTCTCACGTTATCACTGTGATATTAATATTTTGATGGAAGGAGGTGAGAGTGAATCCAACTCAAGTTGGATTCATTTCTCATAGTGTGTGGTGGCAGTGGCAGCTGTTACTGCTGTGCTTGGTGAAAATACAGGATGTGAAGGAGCAGCTGCTGCTGCTCAGACCTAAAAAACTGAATGTAGACATTGCCTGGCAAGGGGGTGTTCATCTTCATAGTCCACTTTTCACAAAAACAGTTCATTTGAATACTTTTATATCACCTGCATTTCTTACTAAAAGTGCCTCAATTACTGATTCCCTTTGTATGGTGAGGTGAGCTGTAAACCAAACCCCAAGACAAGTTCAAGGAAAGACAGAGAAGTTAGGCGAAGTAAGGGGAACAGACAGGACGCTTGTTTCCTGCTGCTGAATATCTAACAGGAAAGTATACCAGCAAAAATATCCCCTCAGTTTAAATATAGAGGTTTATCACATGTTCTGTTTCACACTTCCCTGTTCTAGTTGTAACTGAGCCAAGGTGAAAGCAGAGACCTGGAGTACTAGAAAATTTAGGATATTTGCCAAGTTAGCGGCCTTGTGTGCTTGTGGCCATTTTAAAGTCTGTGAAGAAGAATGAAAGCAGTTAAATAGCAGGTGAGTGAAAATCAGCTGCTTTTCCCAGAGAGGTCTTTGCTTCTGGGTAGGTTAGTTGAGACTCAATTCTGAATTTAGCACTCATAGTTGATACTGCTCAGATTCAGCCAACACTTCTGAGGTTGATATCTCTGTGAGCCATATAGAAGGCATCTTAAACAAAGCTGTGCTTTTTTAGTTTCTAATTTGTAATGAGATTTTATTCCCTGTAACGTAGGTGCTCTTTTTTCCACAGTAAGTGTAAATAAAATGTGTTTATTAGCTGACTAATGCCAAAATCAGTCTTTAATTCTGATCATGAGGACCACTCATCACAAGCTGTTGGTCATCAGAATCCTATAAGACAGAATAAAAAGAAAATCAGACCTGAACATTGCATCAAGAAACAAAAGTAACTTTTTGGCAAATTTGTCTATACAGATGGCAAAGTTGATACCTGACATTTTTGCACCAAACAAGTCCTTTTACTGGATGCAAAATGGTGCATTTTGATTTTAGACTCTGCATGTACATGAGGGTGCAATCTTTCCTTCCCTGGATTCCCAGCCCCCTCCTTGCTGTGTTTCAGATTCTTTGGAGTGCCAGCGTGACTCTCAGCTGCGTTTACAGCGAGGAGACATGAAGACAAAATTAGAAGGCTTTTAAAGTTTGTATAGACATGTCACTGTCATCCGGTGACATTTGAAGTCTAGTTTAGTTAACCTGTCTTTGAAGGTGGACTTGAGATACAGCTGTTGACCACAGCTTCAATTTTGCTACAAGCGAGAAAAAGCAGCGGGGAAATAGGAGAGACAGAAACTTAAATGCTGGTTTCCTGAATGAATTCTTCTTTTCCAACTTGACATTTTTCTTTCATAAAGTCATTCCCTCTTACCACTATATCAGTAGTGTCCCAATCTCAAATCAAAATGAACACTTACTGAGAAAAGATCATAAGTAGGTTCTCGTGAAGTCAGTGTCGAAGAACTTTCAAATGAGGGGTTGGTGATATTTGAAGGCTGTGACTTGTCCAGTGATGTTGTGTCAGTGTCATCTTTTGACTACACAAAACAACATAAACTTGCTTAGATTTCATCCCCTTTCCCTCAGTGCATTAAGTGGGGCACTTGAGCTTCCCTACCAGCTGGTGCAGTGTTGTGATTGAACTGATTTTATCATCTAAATCTGTCTCTGGGCATGAACTGTGGTTTTGGTTGTTGTATTATCTCAGGTGACTTAACATTGGTATCTCTTTTCTTCTCCCTTCTTATTTTTAAGCTTCAGCAAAGAATGGGAGAGGAAGTGTGGCACTGAAATTGTGCTTGGGGTAAAAAGTATCTGGTTAGTCCTGAGGGCTGTCATTACAACTATATAAAAATACAAGTATTTCCCCTGGCTGTTGGCTCCTGGGTTTTGTTTCTAGAAGATGATTCACATTATGTGCAAGGACTAGAAGAGGAAGGGATGTCTTTTCACTTTTGGGTTTGTTCTTGTGTATTTTGTAACATTTTTTTCTTGTTCCTCATCTCTGTAGCTTGCTCTTCCTCATCTCTCAGTTAGCTGTTGCTGACTGCTTTTGCATCTATTTGTGGCTAGCAAAATAAGTTAAGAGAAACCAAGCATGTACGTGCATCTGTATAAAAATCTGCACTTTTCAATCCTACAGGCATTTCAATTTGTTTGTCTTTTGGATCTGCCCTTTTTCCTATCAAACATTTAACCTCCAGAACAACAAAATGAACAGCAATGGAGGAGAGAAGAGCAGGTGCCCTTTCTGTGGTTGTAATTCCCTGCTTCCCTAAGGGTGAGCTTTCTGGGGAGGCAAAGAATTCTACACTGCTGTGGTGTAGTTGAATGAGCTTTGGGCCAGTCCTTGATGTTGGAAGTGTCTGTATGAGCAGACACCTGAGTGGGGAGGTCTGGGGGCAAACATAAGCTCATACCCAAGGCAAGTGTGTGAGCCTTCCCCACTTTGTGTCCCAGTCTGAACAGTTCAAGTGTGAAGTGATCAGGAGTATTCCTAGCTTAACAAAATGTATGGAGAAACTGAAAGTTGTAAATTTGGAAAGTGCAGTTGTCCCCCCTGCATCCTGTTTCCACTTGCTACCTACCTTGAAGTGCTGGAAGCCTATGTTTTTCTTCCTGAACCTGAGGTAAGAATATCCAATCAGAGCCACAATTCCAGTAACTAGACAGATGCCAAAGAATATTCCTGTCCCAGTACTGGTGTGGAGAGGAGCCTGGACGCAAGGGAGAAGGGTGAGTGAGCTGTGGATGGGCACTGGTCAGGTTACAGCACCCAAGAACATGCAGTGTCCCTTTGAGATATGCTCTGGTCCTGAGCTGTTCTTGTGCTTGGGTTTCCTGGTGGATGTTCCCCAGAGACATTGAAACGTGGCCTTTTGGTAGAATCATAGAACTCTTTATGTTGAAAGAGATGGTCGAGTCCAACCCAGCACTGCCAAGTCCATCACTAAACCTTGTGAACCAAGGATTCAGCTGGATAACTGGGACCTTTGCAGGAATTCATGCAGGCAAAAGATACCTATTTTCAAAACACCTTGTTGTTTTGGATTGAATGCCAAGGCAAGAGTAAACAATGTTCCTTGGAAACTTGAAAGATCTTTTTTGAAAGAACTATAATGGAACTTTATAAAATCTCTGTTACATACGTGAGCTCCATTATTTTATATAAAGAAAACAAATTTATAAATGTGGGAAGAAATTGTTCAGACAAACATTTTGTTCTTCACTGGCACCTTGTTTTCCACTTCTAATTCTCTTTGAAAGTAACCTTTTAAACTGAAAGCTGCGTGTATATAAGGGAAACTGGGAATATATGAATGTCAGCAATGAGTTTAGGATGATATAAGACACAGTTACCTCTCACCACCCCAAAAATGAAATCACTGTGTACTCACGGGTTCTGATGGAGCCTTTAAAGGCTCTGAAATGATGTGGATTATCCCATTGGAAGCAATTATATCCCACTCAACAATAGCACTTCTGTCCACATACCGGATCTTGCTCTGCCAGGAAAAGAAGGAAGGAGAGCTGAGCTTTGACCCTTTTCCCTTTGGTACTCACATTGACATTAAGATGATTTCCCCACCTCAGCTGCTGACACCGAGAGAGAAAAAACACATGGGGGCTTTACTGCTGCCTCCCTGGACATCAGCCTGAGATGGCCTCTGGTTGGTCATGGTTCTCCTGTGCATGAAGTAGCCATCATCATTACCTGTGTGTTGCCTTCAGACACTGCTCTGGCTTTTTTTTTTCTTTTCTAACTGAAGGTTTTTGTGATCTTTGTGAAATTGCCAAGCTCTGCCTCTAACTGCTGTTATTCCTGAGTGCCAGGCAGCCACTTTTACTGTGGAGGATGCCACTTGCCACTCGAGTTTCGTGGCAGGAATTTGCTTGCTGTGAGCAAGGCTGTGTTTGTGTCTCTTGCCTCTCCCAGAAAGTTACCAAGAAACTTTACAAATGCCAACACTTTTTTTTAATGATAAGCTGCTGCTCTCATTCCTTCACCTATCACACAGCCATGTCCCATAATCTTGCCAAGCTGAGAGAAGGGTTGAATGAAGCCCATACCCCCATCATTCCATTCCTGAAGGCCGCTTGAACAGCTTCCTTTGAGTTTTGCAGGTCAGAGCTTGTCCATTTTCAAGCTTGTGAATTTGCAGTTTGCCAGCTGCTATCCTGCAGTCTCTGGACAGGAAAGAGCCTTCTGCATTCAGTCTCTTACTGTTGCCCACTCTAACCGTATAAAAATGCCCTCCAGGTCAGTGTGTCACCCTATTACAGGGTACAGCATGAGAGGGAGAAAAGCACAAAGATGGGAAATTTATTACAAAGGTACCTGATCGGCAGTGGGGACTTGATGATCCTGGGCCCTGGTGTTTGTAATGAGGAGTTTCTTCCCTAGACGAGTTAGAAGGGTGGTTCCATTGGTCAAGTCCTCATAAAACATTATACTGGCATTAGATAAGTGATACTCGATGTCTCTCCCAGAAAGTGTCTGCAAATGAGGGCAAAATACAAGAGTGTTAATGGATCTCATTAATCCTTTGGATTTACTAGTAAGCTAAGTGCCTGTGACCTTTTTTACCCCCCTGTGCTATTGATGATGTAGCAAGCGCAGCAGCATTAGAGATTATTGGGAAATCTGCATGGGGAAAGTGGGACCTTCTGTCCCTGCTGGTCTCTGACGGCTGCCTGCAGCAGGCAGGACCGTGACTCCAGTGGGACAAAGGATTTTACTCTTCAGGTCATCCTGCAGAAGTGATGACACTAAGATATTCCAAACAGCTTGAAGATGTAAACCAGTGCATAAACCCTGGGAATTGTTTGAGACAGTGTTTGATTGAAGGAAAGAAAAGAAAAGAAGAGAAAAGAAAAGAAAAGAAAAAAGAAAAGAAAGAAATGAAGTTAGGAATTGATGCCTTTAATGTATTTGTGGAAAATACCAAAGCTGTGTGCTGCTTTCTTCAAGTAACTGTGCTTGATGCTAATGAACCAGAATAGACTTCATCTGAGGCAGACTCCTTCATAACAGAGAAACTAAAATCCCTGATGGAAAAGTCTCTGTAGTGACTTGAACACTCGATAACCTTGCACCCCTAACCATGGAAAGGAAATGGAAACAATGAATTCATGCCTGTTGTGATCACAGTTTAAATTATATGGGGTTATACAGAAGTCAGGTCATACCAAGATTATTTTTTTAAGCTTAAATTTCAATGGGATGCAGAAACTCATAATAGCTGTTTAAAAAGTATTATTAGAACAAGGAAGGAAAAAAAGAAAAAACCCTGACCTCATTTTCCTTTAACCCACTATCATTGGGAGCAAAGAGAGTGGCGTGCACTGACAGGTCTGTGAGGTACTGCAGGAACTCTCTCCCCTTCTCAGAGGTGTTGGAGTAAGCCATGATGTCCTAGGCAGAAACAAAATCCAGCTTTACTAGAGAACAATTGTGGACTCCTGTGCAGAGAGTGGGAAAGATGACACTGTATAAATGACAACAAAGGAACTTTCTGTTATTAGCCACCAAGCAGCTCTGGAGTGACTTTACAAAGGAAGTTTGTATTCAAAACCTGGCTCTAGCTGCTGATTTGATGAGTACATCTTCAACTGATTTGCAGAAGCTGGGCCCCCGTTGTCTTTGAGGCTGTTTATACATGTAATGCCTTTCTGAGTAGTGACAACAAAGGAACTCTTAACATTTTGCCTTTTCCCAGTAGCAATTTGATAAAGTTCCAAAGCACCGAGGTCCTTGTGATGCTTACAAAGTTGTGCAGAGAATCTCCTTTAAGCTGAAGCTGCGCCAGGCTTTTAATTCCAACTGAATTTTAGAAACCAGAAACCTCTTTGGAGCAAGTAATTTAAAAAGTAGTAACTAAGTTCTGGTTTGGATTTAGACCAGATTGGTGCAGATTTAGACCACTCCACCTTGCTTCACTGCTCTGGTGTTATTCCGGTGTTTGCTGGGCTAGTAAGGCAAACCCCGGATGCAACACTCAGAGCCTGCTTTGCTCTACTCCCGCCCCAGACTTGGGCCCTACCGACAGGAAGTTTGTCAGCGTTGGGAAGGACATCAGCACTTGCAGCAAGTTCCCACTACAGGAGACGCCATCCCCCACGTAGCCTGGCTTGCAGGTGCAGTTCACCTCTGACAGGTACAAACACAGAGAGCTGTATGGGCAAACACCCTTTCCAAGAAAGCTTTAGGCTGCCCTGTGCCTGAAAAACAACTCGTAAGCAATAGGTTATGATTTTTTTTAATGTTAAAAAAGAGGCAGTCTCTTGCAGTGTTTTTTAGCAGCCCGTGGCTGATGGAAGAAACCAAAATCTGGGCTGTTGTGCCCATTTGAACAGAGGGATGCGACAAAGGACCCTCTTACCTTTCTCCCTGTAGCAGAAAACATCCCAGGTTTCGCTCAGATTGACTCTTCTCCCGTAGTCCACGATGCCGACATATCCGGAGCCACAGTTTGGGGAGGAGAAGCCGGTGGGGTAGCCCACTCTTTCACCATCTAGCCAGCCAGCAGAGCACAGGTGGTACCTCGCCTGTGGTCAGCACAGCCAGAAGGGAAAAACTCAGGGATAAAGCTGGATGGTGGGGCTGGGGAACTGCAGAGTCAATGAACAGAGCCCCCGGGGCACTCAGGCAGAACCTGCCCAGCCAGCACTCTTCCTGTGGGTCTGAATGGGCTCTGTCCATCTGTCTGTCCTGCAGCCTGCCCTGAATTGAGCTCTGTGCCAAAGGGACCAACACAGCCTTTGCTGGAAAAGCCTCCCTGATTGGAAAGTTGGGCAGCATCAGAGGCAGGGGTGAAAGCCAAAGTTGATGTGTAATTCCATGTGTGCCAACCCACCTTTGACCAGTGTGGAAGGGGCTGACAAACCAACTTAACATACAAAGTAAGTCACCAGGAGTGTTTGAGCCAGCCCCATTGCTGACTTTGCTGCTCTGAGGGAAACATTCATGAGACACAGGGAACCTGCAGCTCTGGCTGCAATCTGAATCTCTTTGTGCAGTAGAAGGAGGTCGATGTATAGGGCTGTGGTCCAGCCTCACTTTTTGCTAAAGGTGTCTGCAAGCAGTGAGCATCTTTCTTCCTTCCATAGTTGGAAGTAGCCAGAAAGAGATAGTCAGTCTGACCCACTCTTCTAAAACAAGTTTTGCAAACCCAAGCTGTGATGCTCATCCCACTGACATCAGCCATGTATTTTCTATAATGTGCCCAAGGAAAGCAATATGGAAATGGGTCTGTTAACAGCATTTGAGTAAAAGAGTCCTGGAGACTTACTTTAAAGAAAGAAATTAAACATAATTCTGAAGTGCACATTTCTTTAAGAAGTGTTAATAATTAAAATCCCCTTGAAAATACTCTGAAACTCAGACTCTACCTCTCACCCCAGCATCGCTGGAAGCAAGAACTTGGCAAGCGGTTTCAGTGCTGTGTGAGCAGGCATGAAACCACGAGAAAGTCTGCAAACTGCTCCCAGCAAAACATACCCTGGGGTATGGGCAAATGAAAGGAGGGAGAATGATGCTTATCAGCACAGAGCAGCGTCCTTGCTCCTCCCTCTCCATTTACACCGTGTCTCAGTGCACTTGGGGAATCTCCTCCCTCGGAGAGGCCCCCTCACCTTCTGTGCGTACAGCAGCTGGTTGTAGGTGGCGATGGTGGCTGACTCATTGGCACAGGCCTCCTTGGCTTGCTCGTAGGTCATCCTGTACTGCCCCAGTGGGGACCGCAGGTGGAACACCCCGACTGTGGTGTCTGGGGAGAGAGACAAGGACCAGCTCTTCCTGAGGGGGTTTCCATGTCTGGAGGCAGTCAGCTGTGCCATACGAATACCCGTGAGTTTTGTGAAAAGTAGTTAGAGGAGGTTGATTCTTTAGGGGTGACATTCCTGCCTGGACTGCCCTCACACAGTGCTTTGTGAATCTGGTATTGCCAGGTACGTAAGCACAGGTTCTATCTGTAATCCCTTTGTTTCATGGGGCATAGGTAGAGGCCTGAGTGAGTTTGCAGACCCTTGCTACTGGCCTCAGGGCACAGGGCTGGTGGCGTGCAGGGTGTGCCATCCTCACCTTGGAAATGCAGGTCGGCACAGTCAGCGTCGGGGTGGCACTGCCCGTTGTCCTGCAGACACCGGTCCAGGGGGAGCTGCAGCACAGAGCAGTTCAGCCCATCGCCGATGTAGTTGTTTTTACATTCACATTTACGTCTCTCCTGCACAAAGAGGAAAGGGAAAAGGCCAAGACAAGCATTAACTGAGCTAAAACTGGTGTTTCAGGCAACATTCTGAGATGTTGGGAAAATTTCACTTGATATAAGCAGGAATGAACAAACAGGAAAGTTGCTACTAACAACTAAGCCAAACATTTACACGTGTACTTGGGTACTTTGCTGAATTAACACCCAAGCATAATTTAATCTACAGAGTTAATAACATGCATTGGAGGGTTATATGACACGTAATTCACAAAAATGGATGGCAAACATATCAAAGCGGTATTTAAATGACTGGGCATGGAAGCAAGAATGGAATTTAACAGCCCACTGATAGTAATAAATGAGAACTATAAACCAAGAAGGAATTGGTGACCTCCAGGGATTGCAATGGTTGACAGCTGGAATGGATTATCAACAAGACTTTTCTAGATCACTCCTGGAAGGCATCTCAGGCAAGACACCAAAATGGAATGGAGAAGTGATCCTGCAAGCACTAGGACAAATGCTGGATCAAGTCACCTGCACAAGTTTTCCCTAACCACACTGACTATGTGGGTCATGGAATTTGTATCATGTGGCTGCAGAGCTTTTTGAGTTGAGTTCAAGCAATGAACAAGTGACACTATTCGCCCAGCTGTCCCTTTGTTTAGCTTCCAAATGTATTTAATTTTGATCCAACAAATTCCTATTGCAAATAAGGATGTCCAGGTAGGGAGAGCTAAGAGTGGGACAGAAAAATCACCTATGCAAAACATCCCATCTTCTGTGTTACCCCATTCCCCAGAGCAAAGATGTCAGGCTGTTTCTCACCCTTCAGCTGAAAGTATACCAAACTGATGTGGAAAGTAGTTTGGAGCTAAGCAAAGGTTGTTTTGGGAAACAGGGAATTAGAGAGGTACAGAGTGTGATCCAGCCAGAGGAGACATCTGCTGGTACCAGGGAGAAATGCCTCAGACTTCCCTGCTGGGGACTGAAATCATTCAACTTACAGGTCCTAGGACAATGCAAATGGCATGCTCGTGGCAGCCTCCGTTGAAGCCATCAGCACAAGGATTTATGGGAAGGCAGCTAAAGCCATCTCCCTTGTATCCCTTCTGGCAGCTGCAGAAGACTTTCACCCCATGCTGTGTGCACTCCGCCGCCTTGTGGCACCCACCGTTGTTCTGTTTGCAAAGCTCTGCAGCTGCAGGGGAAAAAGAGAACAAGTGAGTAAAGTCTGCTTTTAAAGATGATGTTCTTCAAAAAGGCAAACCGTTGCCAAACCTTTCACACTAAAAATACTAGAGTATTTGGGAAAAAAAAGCTGTTTCCGTTTCCTGAGGCATTACTGAATTTCTGTCCCTTGGGGCTTCGAAGGCCTTGTCAGGATGTTCTTGATTCAGGAGACATGGTACCAACCCTCAGGCTTCTGGCCAGGTTGACTTTGGAAGAGGTAAGACACCTGGCTTAGAGAAAGAACAACTGTTCTGCAGTGATGTTACCAGGGAACTGCCTTGCCTATGGTTATCAAAAAAAGTCCTAGGATCATTTTTGTTGGAAAAACCCTTTGACGTGCCTTCTAGCTGTGAGTGGAGGTGGGAGCTCACCTGTGCATGTGATCCCATCCCCGTCATACAAGGGCTTGCACTGGCACGTGTTCTTCTCCGTGCAGACGGCGTTGGCCGAGCAGCTTGGGGAACACACTGGTGGCAGAGCTGCAGGGAAGGCAGGACAGCTGGAATGAAAGAGCTCTTTACCACAATGCCCTTGTTTCATGCAGAAGGAGAACCCTTCACACCTGTCTGGCTAACTGGAAAACTTGTAAAAATTTTATTTTTTGATTGCCACAGCCCAAAGCCCCTCCACAGGGAAGGAGGGAACTCCTGTTGCCATATCACAAAAGAGGAGAAAGTGGGGTTAAGGGATTTGTCCTCAGTCCAGAGCAGAGTCCCTGTGTGTTCTTAGACTGCTCCCGACATTATTAACCCTTTCTCTCTTATCTGTGGAAACCTTCTGTTGAACTGCAAGTACTTCCACACCACAGCTCCATGGACAGAGTCTGGTGAGAGGAGGCAGAGACCTAGTTTGGTTTCACACAGCCGACCGGTCCATCCTGTTTCACAGAAACATCGTCCAGTTCCTGAGTATCCCTCGTCACACTGCCCGTTGTTCTTGCATTCACAAGCTGGAAAAAAAACACAGAGGGCACTTGCAAAGTGGGAAAGGGGAAAGGCTTTCTCTAGAGAAACACCATCATGTCAGTTTAGATACAGTATTATTCAGCAATTGTTTAAATGAGTCTAACTTCATGGTATTTCACCATGAGGCCAGTCAAGCCAAGGACCAGACTTTCCAGAGTGTTTGAGCAATCTTCATCCTTGGAGGTTTTCAAACCCTGACAGGATAAATCCTGAACAACACGAGCTCAGAACTGACCCTGTTTTGAGAAGGGGGTTGGACTAGAGACCTTCTGAAACCCTTTCCAACCTGAACGATCCTGTGATCCTATGATTTTGTGACTGGCATTAGTTCAACATGCCTCTGAAAATGAAAATGAGTGTTGATTTGCACATTGCAGTGGAGTAGCAAACTCCATGAAGGACTGTGGCAGGAAAGAGTTAATGGCTGAGCTGAAGACCGGACAAATCAGTCCTAATGGGCAGCAGCTGTTAATTGTGAGGAAGCCAGAGAAAAATAATGTGGGTGGAGGGAGGGTGCTTGGTTGCTGTGTGGGAGAAGGTCTAGCTGAGTAAGGAAGCCACATGTGAGGTTAGTGAGCTGTAAAACATAGACAAGTTACCTGTCATTTTTATTTTAGGTTTCAGATATCTTTATGACTAAAAGCTTTTGGATTCCTTCAATTCTTTTTACAGGTGATGTTTTGCTCCTTCTGCCCTGTAACCTGAGATGTGATGGTCTGATTCAATCTATAGGTGATGTTTTTTCCCCTCCTCTTTGGGCCCTGCAATAACTTATGTGCTAAATCCTTCTTAAAGGATTATTCATGGTTCTCTGTTTTATAATGTAATGCTGCAGCATCCTTTATGGCCTTATCCTTCTTCCTGAAATATTGTTGTTTAAAGAAGAAAATTATGTGGGATTTATGGAACTGATTTTTTGAATACCTGTCCTGCTGAAAAGGAGCTTCACTTGCTGACCATTTTTCATTTCATCTGCTTAGTTAATTTTTGGCTGACTTAAATCTACATCAAAAAGAAGGGGCTATAAAGCTTTTTTGTCTTAAATTTCGTAATTTGGTTTCAGGCTAATGGTCCATCCATTTTATGCTATGGTGTGCTATAAAGTGGATGAATTGCAGGTAAGCATAACCCTGAACACCTGTGTCCAAGCCTGTTGTCTTGCCTATACCCCCCATCCTATGTGCCTCAGGAGCAGTACAGGTGCATAGGGTTTGAATGGAAGCATTAATGTTGTAGCTTCTTATCTGAAGGCTTTATGTCAGGAAAACACTTAGATTTAAAAGGAGATATTGATTTTGCTCCCACCTAGTTCACGTTTAAAACCACAGTGAGGTGGATTTTATGAGCAGTTGCTTGGCTGTCCCTCTTCACAAACTACCCTCATCTTGGTGTCCTTCCTCTTCTCTGCAGAAGTAGTGCATGACCTTGGCCCCTGCATTCCTTGAGGAATCATGGTGCTAAAATGCTGTCTTAAGCTTCATGGGGATGGAGGAGAAAGCTGTGCTTTAGCTAAAACCGCTTGTTTCTGGGGGCTCTGCTTCGGTTCCTGATGTACCATGTAAGAGTAGGAGGTTCTGTGCAGACACAGTGACATAGCTTCTGCCCCCACTGCCTTCTCCTCCACCCTCCTTAGACCTTGTACCATCCCCTGGTGTGAGGAGGCACCCAGGAAAAATGCCGGTGTTAATGGGAAGTGTTCCTTGGCTTCCTTAGGAACTCATTGCTGACAGAATAGTTTAGGCTTGCCATGGGCATTGCTGTGCAAAGGGAGCTCGAACGTACGCCTGCAGGTGAAGCCGTATCTGCCGGGTAAGCACAGCTCACACGATGTCCCGTTGAAGCCACTATTGCAGTGGCACTCCCCTGTCCCTGTGTATCCGTCGTCACAGGAGCCGTGGCCATTGCATGGCATCTCTGGGCCCCCTGGGCAAGCTGAAAGATTCAAAAAGAGATGTGGGTCTTTAGCTCAGGTGCATGTGTATTCGTTGCCACTGTCAGTTATCTACTGTTCTGTAGAGATCATTGAGCAGGGAATGCCTGTAAATGTGTCTCTGTTGAGGTGTGTAAAAGTGGCTGTGACACTTATGACTTCTGCAAGCCTTGTGCTCTAAATTCCTTGACACACTTTCACAGCTCCTATCAGAAAGGTGCTGAGGATCCTTCCAGCCCTGATTTGTGGATCCTGTTATCTGGCTGCTTGCTCATTCAGACCCGTCTGGGAACGGCACTGCCCAAATTGAGCCTTTCTTGTGCATCTCTCAGTCTTTGAGCTGTTAGGGCAAGTCCAAAGGGTGGCTCAGCCTGAGCTGGCCAAAATTGCATGGGATCTGCACGTGTCTGTCTGTGAAATTGGGACAGAGCAAGCTGTCAGGGCTGTGTGTGGCTGGATCTGTCTGCCAGCAGAGATCCTGACCTGGATCGTGACCCTTTGTTCCCTGGTGGAAGCCTCAGTACTGTTCCCCACAGGGTTGGCAGGTGAGGGAGCACAGTTTGGAGGTGTCTGCTAACAAACTGCTGAGATGGAGCCTCCCAAACAATCTCCACCTCTTTAGAACTACAACTTCTGAGCTTACTCTGCTGATGAGTGCACTTACCTGTGGCTGAGCAATCGTGCACTGTGTATCAGGTGTGTGCTGGTGTTGCTGAGTGGACCTGAGTGTGTTTGCGTTTAAAAGACTCTCGGCTGGTGACTCGCCCTGCAGGACAGTCTTTACTCTCTATAGCACTCACCTGCTACTACTGTGGAGTTTAAAACTTGCTCTAAATGTGAAAAAGAGATATTTTGAATTGAAAAGGCACTTCATGTTCTTCAGCTCTTGCAATCAAGTTTCCTCATAGCAGTTGGTGTCTCCTCATGCCCTTTATCCCAGTTCTCTCAGTTTTACCTGATGGGTGCTACACAGCTGTACTGGGGAAGGGGAGGGGCACAGGCTGGCCATGGGGGTGGGAATCCTACCTTGGCAGTCTGGCCCGAAGTAGCCCTTGCAGCACTTGGCTATGTGGACGACCATGGAGCAGTTGCTACGGCAACCATCCCTCCGCAGCCCATAGGACTCGTAGGTGCACCAGTGGATTCCTTCCTGCGTGTCACACGGGCCAGTGCAGAGAGAGGAGGGGGAAAACACGGGGAAATGAGTGCTGTGTGGAGCTTTTTTCCCCTCTTTAAATCACAGTTTCCGATGTAGATTGAAACAAAATGTGATGTGTGAAGTGTATGGGTGTGAGACTCCCACCTTTTCTGATCCCTGACATGCTGAAGACTGTTAATGAGAGTGCAGGGGCTGCTCTGGAGCCAGCTGAAGCGCTTTTACAGTGGATGCTGTGTGAGACCAACAAGCATCCCACACCACCAGCACCCAGGTGTTTGCCCAGGGACAGCTTTGTCACTTAGTGTGGTAGCACTGTCAAAGGCTCTCTTTTTATTTATTCTAAGAAACTTTTTCTGGTCTGCTGTTGTGAAGTACAGAGAAGAGCAGGTTAGATTGCTTACATGTGAGATTTGAATGTATTACCTTTGGTTTTGTCCCTGGAGGGCATTTAGAGTTACTGAAACAGCTAGCACAATGCCCCTGGAAAAGGGAAAAAAAAATATTAAAATAATGGCTACAAAAGGCCATTTGACTTTGACAAAAAGTCTGTTTTATGAGAGCAGAAAATATGCACAGAGAAAGGGTAAAGTTTATTGCACTTAAAAAATTAATAGAAAACTCTGGAGAAACAAGAGAGGAGGGTAACAACAAAATACTTGCAATAATTTAATGCCACAAAAATACAAGCAAGTAGTTTTAATACCAGAATATAAGTTCTGGAAGAAGAAACTGCTCTGGATTTAAAGAAGCAGGGAAGAAATGATGAGTAGTCTTCAAACAGGTAGTGACATGATCTGTATCTGATCTGGATGTCTAATTTGGAGTACAGAAAAAAATTTACTTCTCAGGAAGTACTGACCAGATCTGAGGAAATTATATCTATGTAATTTCATTTAATGAAATCATAAACAAAAGGCAACTTGAGCAGATGGGATATACACAATTGTTGGTTTTATAATTGAAATATATGTTCCAATAAACTTTTTTTAAGACTGACTACCTGAAACATTTTTTACTTCTAGGAAACTTTTTCATATTTTCAAATTAAACTGAAGTAAACTTGGTCTTGAAGATGTTTGAAGATGACTTTCAAAACATCCCATTTGTGGCATCCATCAAAGTTTACAGAGGAAACTTCCTCCACACTAACAGTGTCTGTTCAGGAGTGTTAAGAAATGTCAGAGACTGAGACTGAGTAGGCAGTTCTTATGTTCTTCATACCCTCTGCAGCTGGAACAGCAATGCTGTTCTTTTGTAATAAAGAACTTTGTAAATGTGACCTCTATGGACAGTGTGAACTCCTACTAATTTAAAAACATGATAGAAAGATTTGTCCTTGCTCAAACTTTTGCTTGCATGTGTAAGATGCTGTTTTTTATGGTCATAATTGAAACCACTTGTCCTATGTGCTGCTTCATGTGGATACAGAATTTCTGTTGTGTACCTCTCAGGTGTTGTGCTGCACTTTTTAATCTTTCTGTAACCAGTGTGGCAGATGAAGCCAGCCTGCAGCAGCGGGTTTCCTTGCAGGAGCACCAGAGCTGCAGGGAGTGTTACCCCAGTGAAGGTGGACGCTGGTCCCTGGGCTGTGTCGCTGTCAGGATGAGGGACCCGAGAGGGGCACTGACCATGAACTCCACGGTGAGGAAGCTGTCGCAGCGTCCCCCCAGGCTGGGCTCTGTCAGCAGGCAGTTGATCCCATAGGCGATGCCCCCGTCAAACTCCAGCTGCCGCTGCACTACCTTGCACTGTCTGTTGTTCAGGAAAAGGGCGCCCTGCGAGATGGGATGGGGAGAGGGGGACATGGCAAGTGATGAGCTGCTCCTCCCTGGATTCCTGCTCTCTGTAGAAATGCTCTTGGGGGAAAGTGGTGTGTCAAACTATCCTGTAAGTAAAAGTGATGGCTATAGGGGCTCAAAACCAATTTTGGGGCCTCTCTTCCTATAGCTAAATGCTCCAACCTCATAGATGGGCATATGTGTGTCTGGAGTACTGTCTCCTGCTCTGGGGTTCCCAAGAGAGGAAGGATGTGGACCTGTTGGAGCAAGTCCAGAAGAGGGCCATGAAGATACTCAGAGGGCTGGAGCACCTCTGCTATGAAGACAGGCTGAGAGAGTTGGGGCTGTTCAGCCAGGAGAAGGAAAGGTCCAGGGAGACCCTAGAGCACCTTCCATTCCCTAAGCGGGGATGTAGGAGAGTGTGAGAAACATTTTTAACAAGGGCTTGTAATGATAAGACAAGGGGTAATAGCTTTAAACTGAAAGAAGCTGAATTTAGATTGGATAATTGGGAAGAAATTCTTTACTGTGATGTTGGTGAGACACTGGAACAGGTTTCCCAGAGAGCTGTGAATGTCCCATCCCTGGAAGTGTTCAAAGCCAGGCTGGATGGGACTTTGACTAATCTGGTCTAGTGTAAAGTGTCCCTGTCCATAACAGGGGGGGTTGGAACTGGATGATCTTCAAGATTCCTTCCAACCCAAATCATCCTATGGTATCTTTCTTTTCTGAAGAGGGCGGACTATGCCAGTCCTATGTCCACAGGTTTACCTTAGACATATTTAGACTTAGATGCTTGCCAGGTATGATCTGATACATTTGCAAAGAAAAATGTGTCATTGTTCTGGTTTAACAGGCTATATGTATGCCTGCAATCTCAGCTTGTAAGCGCTTAC
This sequence comes from Pomatostomus ruficeps, assembly GCA_013400735.1. Classification (NCBI taxonomy): domain Eukaryota; kingdom Metazoa; phylum Chordata; class Aves; order Passeriformes; family Timaliidae; genus Pomatostomus; species Pomatostomus ruficeps. The sequence goes on along the minus strand of VYZT01055513.1, from coordinate 106,932 downwards.
ACACCAGAGTTTGCATGCAGATGCTGCATTTGTGGGGTTCAGAACCAGGCTGACCTTGGTAGTTTTGCACTTGCATTTTACTATAGAAGTTAAAGTGTGCCGGTATTTCAATTTCAAGGTGACTGAGAGCTGTTTTGAACAAATAGCATCTTACAACAGAGCAAATGACAACTCCAAAAAGTTCTGCAAACCATCTAGAATCTGTTGGTGTGGCTCTTGGCATGTACTGGTGATGACCAATGATGTTTTGGTGCCACTGACCCTCCCTAGGGACTGTGCAAAGGCACACGAGCAGATTCTGCAGCAGGGGTGAGGGATGACTCTGCCAGCAGAGTGAACACTTACGATCTCCCTGTTATCCCCACAGCTCACAGTGAGGTTGGAGCCCTGCAGGGTCTTCAGTGAGGTAGAGCTGGGGAGCTGGTAGGCCAACACCTGGGAAGGAAAAGGGAAGATGCACATGTCTGGGCTTACACATTTTGGCTGTGGCAACACTCCCAAAAAGCAAGGGCTTACCGCAGCGTCACGGACAACGTGAAATTTGAGGTACTGCACCAGTTTGTCAGTGTTGGACTTCTTGAAGAGGAAGTCCTGCTGCTCCTGTGGCAGCCCACGGATGGCCGTGTCTGTGGGCCAGAAGAGTGTGACGGGTTTGTGAATAGGATCGTTGATCAGCCCAAGCAAGTTGTTCTTCTGCAACACAGCAAATATTGGGGTGGAAGATTAATGCTCTGTCCAAAGTGACACTGACCCTGTGGTGTAACTGCGGTGTAGGGCCCTGTAGGCTGCCTGGCCACAAGCCTGCAAGTACCTTGACTTTAAAAAACAGATCCAGCTGCCTGAGTTGAGCTTGAGACACAGTAGGACAGAGCTGAGTGGGGAAGGGAAAGGTGGCTGTGGGTCTGCTTGACATCCTCCCATGTCTGTGGGAGTATGATTGGTGGTGACCAGGGTGGTCACATACTGTGTTGTGAGCCCTTTGGTTCTCCTGAACAATGTCCTGCCAGTGATGCCATGTGCTGTGTGTGTGCTTTTGTCTTAAAAAAAAAAATTGTTTGCAACTTTTGCCCAATGGCTCCTGTCTCTTGTGTCCTTACCTCTAGCAAAGTGCTGAACAGAATGTACCCATGCTTGGCTGCAACAATTTTAAGACTTTCCTACAAAGAAAGAAAAGTGAGTAATTTACCTAAAAGTATATTATTTGGGTATTAAAAATGCAGATAAGGGCTTGCTTTTCCCTGGAAGTCACTTTTTGTTATAAAATCAAAGCTGCTGTAAAAACCCTCTGCAGAAATCCTCTTATACTGTTCTTACTTTATCTGTAATTCCAGTGAATTTGAAATTTGAAATATAGTATTTAATTTATTCAGCAGTGTCAGACAAAGTTTGTATAAGGTCTTTTTAGTGTCACTTTTTTTTTTGCAGGTTTATATGATTTCTATATCTGACAGTAACTGTGGAAAAGCCCTTGGGTTGGGAATGGTGATAAGATGCACATACCTTCTTGAGGGGAAAGTCCTGCATATGTGAAGGGACCAGAATTTGGTTTATGACATGAATCACACCATTTGTGCCAACAGCATCACTGAGTATAATTTCAGCTTTGTTGTTCAAAACCAGTGAGCTCTGGAAAGGCAAAAAAACAATTTTTTTTTCTGTGAAACCTTGTGGGAAAGTGAGGCTGATGCTGAATTGCTTTGATATAATTAGCCCAGACCACCTTTTCTTTGCAGCAAACAGTAGTTTCAGCTTTAATAAATTGCCCCTTGCATTTTTGAACTCTCATCATGCTCATAAGGCCAGAGTGTCAGGATAAAATAGCTTATGTCAAAGAAGGGGTTGTACAACTCGTCTTGCCATACCAAGGAAGTGCTGAATGCTTCAGCTGAACAGACAATCTTGTTTGTCATTTATTTATTTTCATGCATCAGAGGAGGAAAGGGAGCCATTGAAGTTTTTAAAAAAAGCTGAGTGAGAGTAGACTGTTTTACTGCTCTGTTCCCTGTCTCTCCATGTTCAGTTACCTGAGAGTAGCTGATGTGTATCAGGTCACCATGGAGAGAGGTGACGTTTGTGATGGTTGTTAGGTCCTTGTACAACAGATTCGCACAACCCACCATGTGGTACCGGAGTACTTGGGCCAGCACTCCTCTGGCAATCCAGTCCTTGACCTGCAGTGGGAAGTGGAGGAGTTGAGAAGCAGCTGAGCAAGGCATCTGAAGCCACAAGCTTGTGGCCAGCTCACCCACAAGGCCTGGCTCTTGTACTTACTCGAGGGTCGCTATTCAACACGTCTGTGCGAGGGACAAACAGAGTGAAAGGGCCGGGGCCTGTGATATCTCTGATAGACAAGGCCTGCCAAGTTTAAAAGGATAAAGCAGCAATGAGTCAGTGCATGTGATGCCCCACAGGGACAGGGACTGTTCTGTGGAGGGGGAGGTGATGCCATTGCTGGATTTTGACTCCTAGCCTCTCTGTCACCTCTGCTCACAGGTATTAAATGGAAGATTTTGGCTTATAGCCACGTCTTTATCTCCTCTGCAAAAACAAACAGGAGATGAAGGAATTAAATAAATTACTCTTAGGAGTACAAATGGACCTGGGCTATTGCAGCCACTTTGCAATGACCACTGACAAGCTAAATTGAGAGCTCTCTTAAAGCAAGAGGAAGCCACCTGTCTACTATGGTAGCAGAACTAAAACAGTAATAGGAATCTTTGGGCTAGCAGACCAGTATAAATGTCTCTGCTGGCCTGAGGCTTCTGGTAAACAGAAAATTGACATTTCCAGCATCTAAAAATCCATGAGAGCTGGCTGCACACTGGCTGTCATACAAGACACAGAGCACCCTGTGCTGTTTCAGAAAGGCAACTGAACATATTGCCATTTTGAGATGCAGAAGGGGTAGTAAAGGAGTGGTATATTCTTGCTTCAGACTTCATGAGAGATATGCTGGCAGGTCTCAGACTGTGAATGGGTGAAGGCTTCAGTTTTATGCCCAGTCTGGAGGCCTTATATTTCCCTGGGACCTTGGTCTTGATCATGAATATTCTAGATCATTAATACTGTGTAAGTGACAGTTAATAGTTTAAATTAGAGCATCTCAAATATTAGTGACTGGTAATCTAAATCCAGTCCCAATTACACTGGAGGGTGTTAGTACACACCAGATTCTTACCTGCTTCTCTCCTCTCTACATTCTTGGAGAAAAAAAGAAGGGAGGAGAATCCCTCCCAAGAAAACCCCAACGAACCACAACCACTCAACCTTTTCTTACCTCTAAGTGGAAATAAAACCTAGATGTGTTTGAATTCTTGAGAAGTTCCTGCAAGTAAGAACAAGACTCTGTAACAGTGCTGCAAATGCACCTCTCAGACAGGAAAGGGAACTTTTGGTTTGGAATAAGTGCTGCATATCTGTATTGCTCCTGTTCTGTTCTTACCTTACTCTGTCAAACAACAAGCTTCTTTGAAACCTAAAACTCCCTAATACTGCAGTCATAAGGATTGTCCATTAGGACTTTTTGTTTCTTTTGGCAGTTAAGGTTATCTTGCAGCATCCTGTTCCCCTTCCTGATTTCTTGGATTGGGGTAATTTCAAATTCTGGGGTACAAATTTGTCCAAGAAAAAAATGGCATGTTTCAACCATTGTATTAAGTAACTATGTGAAGAAAAACAGGAGACAGCAAAGATGTGAAGCGTTTTACCTGGAAGATGTTGCCTCGGCACTTAAATCCATCCCCAATGTAGTTAGGTTTGCAGGTGCAGGTCCTTTCTGTCAGCTCAGTATCATTACAGATGGCAAATTCACTGCAGCCTCCATTATTCTTGTAAGATCAAAATTTAAAACATATAATTCCTTCATTGCTAGGTGTATAGAATGATTCCAATTCACCCCCTTTTCCCCCTCCATATGTATAATTTAGAAAGGCTTAATCCCAATAACTTTTTGAAACCACATCTTGTTGGAACTTCTGATGGCATCTATTTTCTTGCAAACACTAAAGAGCATTTAGGGTTTATAAAAAATAAGTCTCCTTTTATGCAAAGGATGTAGTTTTGATTCCTTCCTCATAAAATTTGTTCATGATGCTGTAAGGATGCAAAATATTTGCATGCAAGTCTCACTGCGCACCTTAGGGATGAATCTTCACTTCTCTGCCAGCGCAGCACTGACTTACTCTAAAGGGAACTATTTACACACTGTAAATCACTGTGATGGTGCCAGGAGCCTGAATTTATGGAGGAGCATAGCAGTTCCTTGTCTGTCTGATGGCCCAGGTGAGCTGGAACAGGGACTTGCCTTGTCCTTGTCTCTAAAACAACTCCTGTCTGCACCTGAGTCCGCTGCCAGTGCAACTTTGTGCTTGGAGCAGTGGATGCATCTTGTACTTGTTTCATGGTGTCCTTTGTGTTGCTGATCATCTCAGGGATCCTTTCCCATGGGTCATGAGAGGGAGCTACCAGTGGGGCCTGACTTGACAGGTCAGAGTGGATTTGGGTGGGTTTGCAATGAATTTGGCTTGGCTTAGGCAGACTGTTGGCCGTGTCAGCTACCTGTGAAGCTCTGCTGCACGGAGGTTTGGTCACTGTAGAGCCAGGTTAGCTTCTGGTATGACACTGATGCTCCTTAAGATGATCTTTACTTTTTAAATACATAATTAGCCTGGCATAATTTGTTGAGTGAAAACAGAACTGCTGGAACACAGCATAGGAAAAAGCAAAAGAATACAAAATCATAGAGAGCAGTGGCTCATAACTTCAAAATCCCCTTCCTCCAGCTTCTGTTTTTGCCCTTGCTCTTTCATCTCTGCAACCTCTCAAGGGTAGAGAAAGCCAGTTGACAGGCCAGGCTGGGAGGGTGAGAATTATTGTTACTGTGCTCAGAGAACAGAGGATTAATGTGCATGGGAGAGTGGATTTGTCCCTGCTGCAGCTTGCCAAGAGGCAGAGCAGTACAGCTGGAGCAGAGAAGCACACTGATTGTCAATATGTGGCCTGCAGTGTGTGAGCCAGCTTGTGCAAAACAAATGTGGCTAATTCTCAGCCTGCAGTGAAAAGTGAGGGACAGAATGGGGAATGCCATGGGATGTCCTGGGTCAGGTGTTGTGGAAAGAAATGGTTTTGTTGGCTATTTTTAGGAACCCTATATGACAAATAATTTGCTGACTTAGGTTTTAACACTACAGACCAGGGTGTGTTTCTCTGGGTTGGATTTGAAGTGGGTTACTTAAGACTTGATGATGAGTCCAGGCCCTCACTTGTGTTATGTCCAGGCTGTGGTTGAGGAAAAGCCCTTCCTGCATATTTAGTTTCTCTCATAGTGACAGCATTAAAGCATGTACTGAACCAAGAGTATTTATAGATTAGCCAAATTAATATAAATTGATTCTTAGCACACCTAACTTAGTTTAGAATGCATACAACCCCCAAAAGTGTAATGATTATAATGAGACCTTAAATTGTCTCCTTAAATGGATACTCACTCGTGAGCACAGACTGATGTATGTGCATGTCTTGCCGTCTCCAGAATATCCCTTCAGGCAATTGCAAACTGCCTACAAGGCAAAATCAGAAAACATGCCTACATTGAAAAATGCTTGAATTTTTTTTCAACACACATATATTTGGTTTACTTTTTTCCCAGATAATTTCATGGTGATATGATGTGCAATTTATTAAGCTAAAGGTATATCATCTCTCCCACAGCAGTTTCTTGGCCAGTGTGAGCAATCATAGACTGAGATTGGGACGTAACGATTTTCAATCGGCTCTATCTGCCTTTTCCCTGCATAATCATTTCTGGTCTCCTCTCCGCTGTCCTGGTTATTTGAAATGACCCCTCTGACATCTGCACATTATTGTCTTGCTGACAAAACAGTCTAAACCCCTAATTTGTTTCCCTCCTGTTTTTTGCATAAGTTGACATTCCCCTCTCATCTCTTTCCTTCCCCTGCTTTTTTAAAGTCATGAAATGTATCTTCAAAACACACCTGGAATTATGTGTTACTGGCAAATTCCCATGCAGTAGAAATGCATCTGACACTTTTTCCTGGTTACTTTATTTTGCACTTGCAGTTATCATGAAGATGAAAAATAGTTGCAAAGAAACTAATTATATTCTCCAATTCACTGCTTAATGGGTCTCAATTTAGAATTTACATTTAATATGTAGGAATCTGAAAATTCAACGAGACTTCTGCAGCAGAAATAAAACTGGGAGGTAGTCTAATAGCAATGTTCATGTACCTCCTGGATGAGTGAGAGCCCTGCAGAAAGCAGATGCATTTCTGTCCTACAAATTTGCCTTTGCAGTGCTGGGATTTTGTAGAGGAGGCTGTTATTACTCTGACGTTAATTAAATTCTCACAGGAAAGGAAAAATAAATACACAGGTTGTAGCTGCTACTTCTATTCCCAGTGAGGGTGTGTGGAAGAAAATAGCCATCACCTGTCTTGTCTAGAGGGAGGGGGAAGGGGTTGAGTGACTGTCCTCCCACCAGAAACATACTGACTCATAAATGACAGTGAAGGCAGAGAGTTGTTTGTTTGGACTGGCAAAAAGGACTGCTGGGGTTGCTGTCCTTTCTGTCCCTGAACAACTGGGAGGCAGGAGGAGGCTTTGACTCCTGCTTTCTATTCCCTGTCGTGGTCCTGAAGAAACACCGATGTGTAGCGCTCACTGGAGGATTACCGTCCCGCCAATAGCCAGCATGGAACCGTAGGAATATGAAAAGAAGTGCTATAACCAGGGAGTCCAGCTTGTTCTGGAGCTGTTAGAAAAGTAAAATCACTCATCTGTGTCACTTGATTGCCCTGATTTTCTTCTCCTTTGTCCCCCTTTCTCTTTGGAGAGTATGTGGTACCTCTGCATGGGAGAAGAGATCAGCAGTGGAACGAGTGGGTGCTGGAATGCTGTAACCCCTATGCAAGAGCTATGATTCAGACTATTTTGTTTCCTTGTGAATACATTTGAGCTGTGTAGGGAGAAGGGCTAGTCTAAAATGGAATTTTTTTCCATGGACAGTTTCTATAACAATAAAAAAAAACATCATCTAGCAATTCTTTCAAACTGACAGGCTTTCACATCAAAACCTCCCAAAGGAGAAAAACAACCACTTGAAATAGCAAAACACTGCTTTCCTCTGCAGTTTTGGATTTCTTTCACTGAAATTGATTTTTTTCATGTTTGTCTGCACTCCCTCTCAAATGCCTTTTTGAGGGAATACTTTTCAGAATTGTTATGAAATTCACTTTTCTACTTAAAAACAAAGCTGACATGGGAAAATCTTGCTTTTCCCAACAACAAACACTTAACTAGGCCTGTTTTTCTCCACTAACGAAGTACTCACTTGATTGGGTCCAGTCTGTGTGCATTCTGCATTTCTATCACATCCACCATTGTTCACCAGACAAGGGTTGATTTCTTTATAAAACAGAAACAGTGTAATAAAGACAGAGTAATTCTGGAAATTCAAGGAGGAAGAATTTTAAGTAAAGCATACTAGGAATGCAGATTCATGACAAAATTCATTCCCTCAGTTACTTAGTACCTCAGTCTAGGTCTTCAGTTGTCTTGGTGAAGGCTAAAGCCCTGGCAGCAGCATTTCTGAAACCAAATCTAGGGAGGTATGGTACAGTATCTGAAAGTGTTGATTTGTGATGGTCAGAGAAGTGTGCATCTATCAAGCTGCTGAAGAGGGGGTTACCCTTGCTAGAGGCAGATGTTGTTTGATAAGATTTGGTGTCACACCATGCTGCTGCAACTGCCTGGTTTGCCAAGCAGTACCAGCCATGTGGCGGGAAGAGAGGCCTTTCGCACCAGGGTATATGGTGTCAGCAAGCTGCACTTCTGGGCCAGAGTGGAAGCAGGATCATCCCCCTACAGGAAAAGCGGCTCTTGTGATTTTACTGTGTGGGATACGAGACAGGGCACATGCTCACCCATGCAGACTATCCCATCTCCGGTGTAGCCAGCGCTGCAGACACAGGCTCTGTTTCCTGGTGTTGTTCTCCTGCACTCTGCCTTGGCGGAACAGCCCCCATTGCTGCTCTCACAAGCGTCAACAGCTGAACAGGGACAGCAACAGAGATTAAACCAATGTGCTGCACTGGGTTCTCATGATAATCTGTCTCCAGCTTTTAAAGGGATTTACTAGCATTTTCAGAACACAGAGTCTTTCTGAATTAAGAGGCCACAGACTTCATTAGTGCCAGATATGTAATACCTATTCTTGTTTCAAGAGGGAAAGCTGAGATGATGTTTCTAGTCTGGAACATTAGAATTCAACCAGGACTGACTTTTGCTAACTTTCCATCTTCTAATTCTGCCCATTTCAACAAAACACTAAAAAAAGGGACCTTCATGTTCCTCTCTAGTTTAAATGGCCATTTAAACTTTCTCTGAGCTTGACATTTTCTGCATACAGATCATATAACTTCTCTTTAAGGAGGTATAGAGTATAATGCCACCTAGCCCTCCTGAGACAGAAAGTTCTTGTTGTTATTCATATGGATACTCATACTGTTTTTCCAACTCTGGGTGAGCTGGATGCTCACAGCTTGAGAGGAGGGAGGGAGCCTTGTCTGGTCTTCAGTGTGAATCAAATCAGCCTGAACATGGCTTTAATTTTTGCTTCAAATTACCCAAAATGGCTGTTTCAGCAATTTCAGACCAGGGAGTTGTTGTATTTCTGTAACTAGTTTTGCTCAGGAATCCTGTATAGGAGAACAAGGGTGAGTGCAGAGTCACTATGGGTGACCTGTGTCACCCAGCTCTTCCTGCACATGGGGAATTGCCCCCCAGTGGATTAAAATGGATTTGGCTGTCTTGTGCCAGAAGAGAAAATGAAAGCAGGCAGAGTAAGACTGCTAAAATCTGGGATTAGGACCCTGCCAGCCATTGTGAGTAAGTAGAAAATTTGGCTTCTGTTCTCAAAAGCATTAGTATTTCAATCAGTTAAGAATTAAGAAAAATTACAATTAATTACAATTATTACAGTTTATTTTGGATAACCCAGATTCTTGGAGGAACATCTAGGATAAGGTGCTATTACTCCTTTCTGAGGATCTCTTATATCTCTCCAGTCTAGAAATGGAGTTTACCACACATACGTGAACAAGTTCAGCAAGCTGAGGAAATGGTAGAGCTATACAGCTTCCAATAGCTGGCAGTGTTATTGTACCCTGAATTGGCCTCTCTTTGCTGGGCTTTGCTGGGAAAAGGAGTAAAAGTCACAAACCAGGTTTCGTTACTCTGCAAACAATGGGGCCAGGGTTGTGTACGGCATGTTCCCTTTTCTCTGGTCTCCCTTAGCACAATGCCTCACAACTTGGAGATTTGGAGCCCTTTGTTTGCTATGAATTTGCACCTGTTGGGCTGCTATTTGTTTAGAGTGAACTGGCAACAATTCCTGTTTTTTAACTGCTGCATAGGGAAGTGCTCATCTCTCACCAACTCTGCTGTGACCAGAGAGTGCTTCAAGCATGCTTCTTTGGTTTCTTGGTTTTTATTTTCAGAAGGGAAGAAACAAAGTTCACTTGCCTGTGCAGAATGTCCCGTTCCCCTCAAACCCAGCTGCACATTTGCAATAAGCAGTGCCATTTGATAGGAGAAGGCAGCTAATGAAATAAAAGCAGGAATGCAACATTTAAAAGAGAGGAAAAAAACCTGGTCAGGTCTTTTGTACAGCCCTTGCTTTTGTGAGTTGTTCTGAGGGTAATGCTGCATAGAAATAACAAAGCATTTAACTGTACAGTAAGAGGTAGCTAAACCCATAAAAATGAACCTAGTTGAACCAAGATTTTCAAATGTATTTTGGATGTATTATTTTAGGTATTAGAATTCCATGTTTTGGTCTTTAAGTATTCCGCCCCCCCCTTTTATTTTTGTGCAGAACTCCATAATTTGCATATCTACTCACCCAAAAAAATTCGTGCAATTTTCATTTGTGTGCACCCAATTTATGGAGGGATGCAGCCTGCACAATTCACCATTCCCCCCTAGTCCTGCCATACCTACACCTATCCTCACACCTGCAGGTGCATGTCAGTGGATGAAAAATACACAACAGAAGAACAATCTGCTTCTGTCAGAAACAATCTTGATTCCAGAGTATGTAGACTCCCCATGAGCAAATCTGAGAGTGTAGTTTTGCCAAAAAAGCCTGGTAAAATATTGCTACTGTGAACTGAAGGTCGCAAACACATGGGGGAGAGAATGATCTACGTCTGGGAAAAAGGGCGTTTGCCCCTCTGGTTTCTCAACTTCTACCAAAGAGCTGTAGCTGAAAATGAAGAGTCTTTCCAGCCACCTCTCCTTGTTTTTATGAAATGTCTTGGCTAGTGTAAATCTGGCTGTCTGGTCAGTGGGGAGGGGACAGATGCAGTCCAGTAAATGGCTCATTGGGACTCACTTGCTGCTTTGAAACTTAGTGTCCCAATATTCCTGCTGGACTGGTGAGAGCATTTTTTTGTTGTTGTTTGTGTATTTTGATGTGGAGAGCTTTGAAAGTTTTGGCCTCATCATCATATATATTAGATTTACATTGCTCCTTATCTCTGTGAGATACGCTGAGAAGTCATGAGCAAGGTCGACTGTCCTTTTTGGCTTACAAGAAATCCCCTTTTTCTCCCCTGTCCTCTAAATAAGTACATTTCATACATACTTAGCACTGGTGTGGCATGAAGCGTTGCATGCATCGTCTTTGATTTCTGCAAGTGAAAAAAAAATTAGGTAAGGATCAGAACCTTTTGGGCCAACATCCTTCTAGGTTCAGAGTCTTTTGTTTCCACCATGTGGAGCTGGAGCCTGAGTTCTGCATCAGGTACCTGTGCACTCAGTCTCTATAGAGACTCCATCTGTAGAGTCTGTATAGATCAGTGGATACCACTTAAATTCATTTGCAAGGAAGAGTTGTGTCCTATTGTCAGGAAAACATTTTACCTGTTGTAATTTACCTGTGTTTAGTCTGGTGAATCTTGAATAATATTCGTTTAATTTTATAAGTGTAGGTTTTCTAAAGGAGCTGAAATTTTTCTCAGACATAGAAACTGTAGCAACTCTCTTATAAAATTCTACATAGTAATAATTCTTTTCCCTGACACAATTTAAAACTGATCTTGAATGTTACTATTAACATGTTTGTAATATATTTTTATTTTATACTATTATAGGTAGAGTTTTGAAATAATTACTGAATACATTTTAATTATGTCTAAATAGAATATAATTTGACTGGATATAGGAGCTGTATTAAGCCAGCAGAAAATGATTTATTTCCTAATTATTTTTTATTGCATAAGCAAGAACATAGTATCTGGTGTTCTATAGCTAAATCAACTTATTGAAGCACTTGAGAGGCTTTTGATCTGAGGGTCAAAATGTGCTGGTTAATGCTGCTCTAGAAAATATATAGGTTTAATAAATGGGATATTCTTTTGGGACAGAGAGAGGGTGACACAGGTAGAGAATTAGCTAAGCAGGGTGTTTCAGTATCATGAGCAGTATCTCATCTGGCTCCCTAAGAATGCAGTAATTAATTGCCATAGCACAGGAACATGAGCCATGTTTCATGGCATGTGGGAAGCTGCACTGGAATCTGATCATGGCTGTAGCTCTGTCATTGTCTGAAATGCTCACTTTTCACCTCAGGAAAAAAAAGACAGGACACTCACCAGTCTCACACGTCACTCCTCTCCAGCCAACGTCACATTCACAGGAGCCATCCCCGTCGATCCCACTGCTGCATTTCCCATGGACACAAGTGCACACTGTGGGAGAGACAGGGGAAGCCACTGTCCTTGGCAGTGTGTGCAGCAAGGGGCAGGAAGGACAGGAGGGGTAGCCCAGACATCACCTGCTGGTGATGGCACCTTCTGCTCTAGGTTGTTTCAAGAAACTCTTGGTCTTGTGCCTTTTGGCTTCTAATTACACAAAATATCTAAAGTCAAACTGCTCTTATCTTTCCTCTGTTCCCAAAAGCAGGGTCTGAAACTATATTAAAGGGAAAGAATTGATGAAAAATAGCAGTGCCAAAGAAGGTTTTTCTTGCTGGATGCGGTTCTGCATCTGCCATCTGTTATGTGCCAGAGTAGAAGGCACTGTCTTCGGCCAAGGGATTTGAGAGAGAACACCATAATGGGGAAAGAAAAGGGGTGAATGATGTTTTTAGGACCGGCCTATTACCCTGAAATTGCTGTATTTTCCTAGAATCTAGAGCGGATGTGGTTAGAAGGTGTAAGGGAAGGTTTGGACACCTAACTAGGCTGGCAAAGTGCCTGTGAGGCTTGGGGCCACTTGGTACCTTGGTCACAGCTGCGGCCGTATCTGTCCTCGCTGCAGCTCTCACAGGCTGTGCCCACGAACCCCTCCTCGCACTGGCAGCTGCCCGTGCCGTTGATGCCGTCCAGGCACACGCCGTTCCCGAAGCAGGCGCTCCCAGCTTTTCCTGGGCAGGGCTGGCACTGCTGGCCGAAGAAGCCTGCGCAGCACTCCCTGGTCTGGAAACCCAGAAAGGCTGTGCTGAAGGTCAGTGTGGTAAGTGGGGTGGATGAGAGATCTGGATTTTTACAGGGGCTTGTAGTAATAGGACAAGGGGGAATGGCTTTAAACTGAAAGAGGGTGGGTTTATATTGGATATTAGGAAGAAATTCCTTACTGTCATGAGGCATTGGAACAGGTTTCCCAGAGAAGTTGTGGATGCCCCATCCTTGGAAGTGTTCAAGGACAGGTTGTAGGGGGCTTTGAGCAGCCTGGTCAAGAGGAAGATATTTCTGCCCATGGCAGGGTGGTTGGAACTCCATCTTTAGGGTCCCTTCCAACCCAAGCTAGTCTTTGAGTCTGTGACTTTTAGCTCTGCTGCTCCATGACCACACTCCTCAGTGTGCCAGGACTGAGGCTGCCACCCAAAGAGCGTGGTGGGACCTTGGTGCCCTTCACGACCTCAGGGAAAGGTGGATAGAATTGCTAGGGACAAGCACAGGGTTACCCTTCCCGAACCTGTTCTCCCTGTGCACCATGTGAGCTCCCAGCCTTCCCTATGCTGCGGATATCATTGTTCTTTAACCTTCCAATCTCTGCTGTGTCCAGAATAAAGACCAATATATGTATTGCCAGGAACTGCCTTAACATGCTGTGTGTGCTTAGTGGGAATTATGAGGAGAGTGAAGCTCAGGGATGAGGGGTCCTGGTTTTTACCACAATAGAAACAGTGAACTCACAATGATGGTTTCAGCACACTTGGGCTTGCACCCGATCTGGATGGTGTACAGTCTCATGTGGTTTTCTGTGAGGATACAGTATTTCTTCTCTCCTACCTGAGCAAATATTGGAGAAACAGATGCACTTCTGAATAATATTGATCAGCTTCTTTCAAATGTGTTAAAAAATTGGACATTAACTTTATGCATGCTGTGCACTGACTCCCACATTCACAAGGAAAATGAAAGAAATACTTTTAGAAATAAAAAAAGCATTAGCTAAATAATTTCTAGTGAACATATGCTCAGTTTAACTCAGTGTCCTGTGGTGTTTTGAAGATGTCTAACATTGCCTTTGCTCACAACTGAACAGATTATTTTCAGATGTTTTACAAACATTTTGTTTTCATTTCTCACATTTTCTGATCTTTCTAATTCTTCTTGGAAAACTGAGTTCTGATGTTCTGCAAAAACAGCTGTTGAAACATCTTTCAGATCTGAACATATTTGGGAGTTTGTTTGCTGAAGAAAACTTTTGATCTCACTGCACACTTGTGAGGAGATTTGAGACTACTATCCATCCAGCTGTTCATTGTAAAGGAAGTGTTAATGAGTTTGAGTTTTACCCATGAGGACTTAAATTTGGTTTTGCCAGCCAAGTACTTTGATGAGGTAGATGTGACTTGATCTGCTTTGGAATACCACTACTGGCATAATTAATTAAAAATAATAAATAGTAAAGGAAAATATGCTTATGTAATCCCAATTGAAGGGCTTTCACAGATAAGTCAGATACCAAGAAACTCTAAATATCTGCAGGTATCATGTGTTGGACCTGGGCATACAAAGTCTCCAAGTCTCCTTGTGACCATAACTCACAGCATATCACTGGGGATGGATTGAGTTTGTCTTTCTGTACATCTCTGATTTGAAGGGCTCAAAGCTGATTCTGTGATTCCTTCTGGAGCAGGCACACTCCAGACCACATTTAACTCCCTTAATTTTGCATGGTTGAGGTAAACTTTGCAGTTTGAGGAGTCTTTAGTTGTCCCAGTGCATATGAGAAACTGTCCTTGAAATACAAGACTATATTTAAGCTGCCCTTCTGCTACCTTGAAGCCAGGTAGATTTTTTTTAGAAAAAATCTCTAAGGTCAGGGTGGATTGAGTCTATTGACTACAAGCAATGTACGTAAATACGATAACTTTTTTGAAATTGAGAAAATTATATTAAAAAGAGGATTGAATGTATCTACAGTCAGTTTTGATATAAAAAACCCAACAACACTAGCATTAAGGAGAAAATACTTACTATTTCTTTTGTTCCTGGGGGACAACTTGATGGTTGTGAACAAATTCTGCACTTTTCCTTAAGCAACATAAATGGGAGGTAGTTAACAGACTGTATAGAGCTGCAGGCAGGTTGTTTCATAGAAAAAGCATGATTTCCAGTTATATTTCTAAATCTAGTCCTCCAGGTGCATTATCAGGATAATCCATTTGGTAAAGATGGTGAGGGAAGCTGTCCTGCTCAGCAAGGACGAATATCCTTGAAATATGAGTGGCTCTGTGGGGACATGCTATGGGAAGCCTTCTCTCAAGGGGAGAAAGTAAAGGTCATTTGTATATTTTTATTTGCTCTTCTAAAGTGATGCTTCCCACTTTATGAACAAGTGGCCTGACTACAAAGATGCAGAGCAGTACATTATTGTTATTATCTGAAAATTAGAGTTCAGGAATTTCTTATTCCTGAGCTACTCAGGAATAAGAAATTATCCAGGCTGTCAGAACATTGATTTAAGGACCAAAGCTGTCTTAAGAGATGCTAAAACTCTGGTAGGAATATTCTTTGTGAAAAATGTGTGCATTCCTTGCTGGGAAGTAGCATCATATATCGTATACATCTGAGCTTTGTTTGGCCATAAGTCTCTCTGAGGGGCCTTTAAGCATCTATATGAACATGACCACTTACAATGATCACAGTATTATTGATATCACATCTGTTCTTCTGGATTTCCAGGACCTTTCCCACTCCGTGAATAATTCCTTTGTCTGTGGCAACATTTGTGTAGCTTATAGGAGCATCATTTATGTATAGCTGCAAAAAAACATGGAATCAGTTAGAGAGCAGCAGAGGTGTTCTATGGCTCTGTGGCAACCTGAGCAGTGTGAAGTGGAAGAAGGATATAAATGCACAGGGATGACTTAAGGAAAACCAACAAAGGTAGTTAACATCAGGCACTTGCTCATGTTTCAGCTGCTGCATTTACCTGCTTCACTGCACTGCAGGGATGAAATGACTTGCAGCCTGTTGAAGTTTCTTAGTAACAGGTTTTGGCAGAGCAGCTTTTTCCACCAAGAGGTGTGAAGGGCTGTGAGCCCTTAGCACTCCCTTGGAGGAGAGAGGCCTGAGGATTAGAGATAAGAAACCTTCCCCTAGGTCACAGCGACCAAAATGAGCCACCCCCAGCATGCCTTGCTCCGTTACGGTAATACCTTGTGCCCAGATGGCAGTCGCTTTCCACCCCACCCCTGCCTTCCCCATAAAAGCCCCCGTCTCTGCCCAGGGACCGAGGGGAGTCCTTGCCCTTGGCCTCCCCTTTGCAGAGGCTGTTGGACAATAAAGCTACCGCTGTGGAATTGCCAAACGAGGCTCCTTGTCTCTCTGTCCCCAAGTCAGCCTTGGGTGATTTACAAAGAGCTGAAATCACAAGAGCTGATTCGCTAAGAGCTGACTCACAAGAGCTGATATCACTTGCTGCAATCACCTACTGCCCAGAGAGGCATCGTATAGCCCCTGGAAGAGCTGCTCTCTGCAGGATGCCCTCTAGGGCCACGGCTTACTGGTGCTAACCAGCATCGGATCCCCTCGGCAAAGAGGTGTAAAGGCTATGAAGAAGGAGCCTAAGGCATGCCAAAAGGTGGGTTTGCTGTGTCTGGGGGATGAGAGGCTTCAAGGAAACCCTCCCAGCAGATGCTCTTTCAAGGAGGACTTTCATCATCTCGGTGTTACCCCACACTCCCATCGTGCCCTCACCAGCAGCAGTCCCACTGCAGGTGCTTTTTCAAGGCTCAGCTCTGGGCAGAGAAAAGAGCAGGGCTGAAACTCTTTGGGTGAGAAGCTTTCTGTCTTCCTTTTCCTGTGCCCAGAGGGACCTCTGGGGCAGAGAAGATGGACCAAGTTCACTTCCTGGCCCTGCCTCTTAATCTTGGTGTGCCTGATTTTTCCATGAGTTATGTTGAAAGGCAAATTCATATTTGTTGCCCAGTGCTTTGAGCTCCTAGGATTGAAAATGGAGGAAATCCCCAGAAAATAGAATTAATGTTTTATAATTGAGGGCACATTTCTAATAGCTCTTGGAAGTCAGATTAATGACTGCTTTGGAATGCAGGCTTGTAGCTGCTATGTGTCTAAAATTCAGTGTGAAATGTGAACAGCACCACTGAAATCAAATTTAATCAAAGATACCTTCAAGGGTGACTTTGAATTGAGCAGGTCTGAGACAGGCCTTGCATTTGAGTGAGAACTTTTGTGCTGTTAAGTCTCAGAAGCTAATGAGGGATGCATAGTTCCTTCTGACTCCTTGTTAGTCTAAAGATGGAGCTGGATTTGTAAAAAGCAGGAAGCCTGTTTCTCCCAACAAGTGCAGACAGCAGTACCTGGCTGTTGTGGAGGAAGAACCCAACCTGGTAGGAGAACCCCAGCATGGTCTCCCTGTGCATGCCATTGTGCAGGTTGTTCTTCAGGAGCTTCTCATCCAGCACAACATGGTAGCGGATCTGGCCTTCGTTCTGCCAACACACAACTGCATTCAGAGTTACGGAACAAAGAATGAGAACTTCCTAGGGACAGCGTTTTCCAGAGGGTTTAAGCCGAACATAGATTGCCTGAATTTAAAGAGAAGCTTCTTCAGTAGGCAGGTATTTAATATTTCCTACTGTGGAGAGCCTGTATTCCTGTAATAATGAGATTTTACTGACCATGAAGGGTGAAAGACTATTGAACTGGGAGGACCAAGGTTGCTTGAGCCTGTAACATCTGTTTCTGTTCATAGGGCTGGCTGATCGATATAGGGAAAAGTAAGATGTCTTTTTAGGCCTCTGAACTTCATGGGTTCATCTGACATCAAAAGCTGTATATTCATGAGTGCTTTTATAATCTTTCCACACACATTCCTTATTCCTTTGGGAATCCCTGAATAACCTATAGGTGAATAAACTGTAGATGAATATTTAGAGTAATTTTATATAATAAAATATAGTAAAATATATATCTATATTTTTATATCTATATAATCTTTAAGGGCATCTTCAGTCAATAAAGACTGAGAGTCATACCTGTTAATTGAAAAGTTGTCTATGCCTGGGTGGTATGTTCATATTTCAGAGTGTATTCATATTTCATTGAAAAGTTATAAAGTTACTCTCTGCACATCAAAATTTTGTGTGAGCTTCTCAAGGTTTCTGCATCTTGTTCCAAAGCAGGAGACTCCCAGAGCTCTCCCTGACTAGGAGGAAGCAGAAGCAGGATGTGTTGGTGAGAGATTGACCAACGTGAGAGAAGCTGGGGCATTTGGAGAGTTTAGGAGCTGCCTGCAGAACAGACAGTGCTACTATAGCTTTGTCTTTGCAATAAAAGGTTTTTGTGGGAATTTCTGTTGCTCATTGTCCCCTTGTTCTGAATGTCCATGCTGCTCCTGGCTCTTCAAAAGTGTGTGAAAGCATGAAAAAGGTCCAGGATGAGAGATTTGTGATGTTGCCTAGCTGTGCCCCCAGAGTGAAATAGTGGCCTTGACATCTCCGAGGGCTAGCCCTGTTCCACAGATTTGGCAAAGAAATATTTGCAGATGAGAAAGTGGGAATTAAAATAGATCTAATCCCCATCAGTGTCCAGTCCTACTTAATCATCCTGACTTCGACGAATTGGAGGAAAACTAACTCTGATTCCTCTTGATTTCTCTCTTTAATCTCCAGCAGAGTTAGGACATCTCACCTCATCAGGGCCAAGAAATGGGGTCTCATCCCAGTGCCAAACTCTTCCCTCTGCAGCAGAGTTCTCCCAAGTGTTTCACAAAGAGGTTAAGGCTCAGGCAGACTTAACCTAACTGTTGTTTTCTAATTTTTTTTGTCAGATTTTTGCATCAGACAAGGTTGGTAGGATGGAAGAAAGACTGAAGAAACATTGGTGAGTAGTGGAAATGAAAACAATTTCTGTGTGTGTGTGTAATCCAGATCTACTGGGATTGATGTCCATGTGTCTCACAAAGTTTGTTATAAATGCTTCCTGTAGTGATGTGGAAATGATGATGTTCTGTCAAGAAACAACGAAAATAGTGTTCAAAGTAATTTGAGCAGATGGAGTTTGATCACTTGTGAAAGGGGGACTTTTGCCATGGGTCTGCTGTTTTTGGTAAATGTTTTGGGATGAATCATTTGAACCCTGTGCTCCTTAGCTTCCTGGCCATAAATGGAGACCATGCAAGTAGGGATAGAATGTGGCAGGGTAAGTATTTATGGAAGAGAGAGGGAAGAATTAATGCCATTGGGCAAGTCATGGCTGAAGCTTCCTCTGCGAGGTGTGTGGCTCTTAATATGTGCAATCCATAAAGCTGTTTCAAATTGGAGAAAGTATGAAGAAAGCTGCTGGGATGATGCAGAAAAAGCATAGCTTATCTTGGGAGGAAACCAACATGGTTGAGAAAGGGGTTTGAACCTGTAAATATGTCAGGGCACAAATGCCAGAGAGGGAGAGTTGCTGCAGCTAAAACATATTCTTGGCACAAGAATAAAGGGATATAAACTGGCCTGAGGTATGGTGTCAAAATAATATAAACTGGCTCTGGGCATGAGGACTGAGGTCAGCCTGGCAGGTGGGATGGACACATCCAGGCTGGTGGGAGGAGCTGGTGGCCAGGTCAGGCATGAGCCTGTCAGGGGGCGCCTGAGGGTAGGCAGCAACAAAGGCCTTTGCCAGAGGGACTTTTTCTGAGCCCTGGGACTGACCAACTGCTTGTAAACTGGGATGAGACACTGTAAGTAGATGGGCAACAGCACTCCTGCAGGAGTGACAAGGCAAGCATCTGGACAGTTTTAAGAAAGAGTCAGAATATTTTGTGGCATTATTAATGAGGGGGTATTAGTGATGTCAGGACACTGGACTTTGTTCACCTAAAAAACTAATTTCAGTGTTTTTCCTGATCACTCCTGTACTGATCTTCTTTACATAAAAAACCTCTCTCAAAATCCCAAGCCAAAAAAAAAAGTCTACTGATAAGATGTCTTGGAAATTATCACTATGTTTTTTATCTAGAGAAGGACTAAACACAGAACAAATTGCTAGGCTCTTCCAGCAAGTTAGGAAAATATAAGTGGATCCATCCCATTTCACCTTGTCTGGTCTTACAGACAAAAGCTAACTTACTGGATTTCTGGGAAACATGTATCTTCCTATATCTGGGTCCTTGTAACCCATCCCCTTGAAACAAAGAGCTATTAGGACAAGCCTTGTGACTAATACATACCAGAGTAGCAGATTTCTTATCCTTTAGGTAATTTTCTATGGCATCATTACTTGGGGCAAAGACTGTGTATGCATTTGCCGCTTCTATTTCATTAGCCAGGTTGTATTGCTGTTGTGAAACATGTTAAAAAAGTCAGAATGACCACTGATAGTCTGATACGAATCCAAAATGCAAACAAAGCAGAGAGCTTCCTTTGTCCTGCAAAAAATATTGTGAAAATGATGCGAAAACTTACAATAATGTAGCCCCTGAAAATGGAGTAGTCGGGCATTTGCTCCAGGCGGGCAAGCAGCCTCGGCATGGCAGCGCTGCGGAGCGGGGTCAGCACCTGCAAAGGAGCAGATAACCCACATCACCTGCAAGGATCAGGTGCTGCACCTGTTCTGTGCAAACAGGTTTATTCCACAGGCAGTTAATTGTTTTTGCTCTGCTTGTGGTGCAGAAGAGGAAATCCTTATCAATATATTGTATACCTTATCAATAACGTGAATGACCCCATTTGTGGATGCGATGTCACTGGCCACAAAGTGAGCGCCCTCGAGGGTCAGGCTCTGGGAAAGTGAGAGGAGAGAGGGTTTGCCTTTGCACAGTTGGGGTGGTGTTTTCCCAGCAGCTGTGGATTTCCACAGCTTCCCAAATGCTTGCCTAGGGCTGCACCATGGCAATGCTCACACCAGTCCACACGAATTCTGGGGTACCCTCAGGGAATCATGCACAGAGGAGGGGACTTTAGGACTCTCTGCTGTTCCCTGTGTGCAGACTGTCAAAGTCCTGGGCTTGCTCACAGTGGAGTGGTTACCTGGAGTCAGGTGCACTTGCCCCCACCACAGGGCATGCTGAGCTCTGAGCTGATTCACACCCCCCAGTTCTCTGCAGCTTTGAAGGACCCTGTTCATGATTTTTCCTTTGGAGCATGGAGGTGGGGGGAACTTCCCCCTCCCTTTATGGGGATGAAATGCTTAAATATGACTTGTGAATTTTCAGGAAATCCTCCTCAGAACATGGAATTTACCTAATAAAAAGGCTGAGGGGCCTGTAAGGGGGAAGGGCTGTAAGTTGTTACCCACCATTAAAAATACCTTCAGGTGTTTAGGACTAACAAGTTGCATATGTGGAGATGTGTGTTCTCACTGCTTCCTCCTACCTTCCCACTTCCCTAGACTAAGTTATTTGGTTTCCTTGATGCTCTTTGTCTTAATTTAATTCACACAGGCTGCTCCAGGCAGGGACTGACCTTCTGCTTGGTTACAAGGCTGTCCAGTGTTTGCAGCAGATACTAGGACATTAGAGATAAAAGACATTGTGCACACATTTCAGTGGTGTAAAGTGGTAGAGTAAAACAAGCTAATGTTTCTCCCAGTGGACCTGATATAATTGAACTATGCCTTTAATTTTTTGACATGGTCTTTTTTAAAAAGTACATAATGTCTGTGCGGTTTTGTAATGATGCCTTAGCAGAGGCTACCTAGAACAGAGGCTAGACAAAATTAAGAGAATAAAATGGGTATTTATTGAAAGGCCTTCAATAGGCACACCTTGGGCAGTCAAAAGCCCTCTCTGGGAGAGGCTACACCCGAGATGGATGACTGGTCACAAGTTTTTTACACTTTTATAAGTTTTGATCAATTTACATATCAGGGTTAATTCTCCAATTACAATTTCAGGTGATGATGTAATTCACCCCAAGTCTGTCCCCCCTTTTAGAACTTTGGTTACATGTTTTGGGCCCTTGAACAACAAGGTGTCCTTGAGTCCAGGCCTAGAGAGGATTTGTTATGTCTAACTAGAATGTGAGAACAGGAGTTAACAGACTATATGGAGTTTTAGAGTTACACTAAAGCAATACAGGGTCTGAAAAATATAAAAGCTAAGTCTTAAGGCATCAGTAATACAAGAACGTTGGTGGCAGTGATGGTCAGGGTTTGGTGTATGATACCACAGTGGTTTGCAGGTCATCTCACCCCATTTTCTTTAGACAAGTGTAGGAATTTGCTCTGTAGCGATGTTGGCAGCATGTCAGAGGATGACAAATTCTGGAAATCAGCAAAGCTGTAAACTCCTGTCAGTACATGATACCTAAAGGAAATGAACTGGATTTGAATGTTTTGTATTTTCTCTCTCTTTTTTCTTTATCTTATTTCAGATAAATATGCTTAGTGTGTCTAAAACCATGGTTTTAGACAGGAATTGCTTCTACAACACCTTGTTCAGCCATATTCTGATCTTAGTTTGGCCTTTAAACATTTCTGACATAATACTAATAATGCCTTTTTTCCCAGTGGACTTGCTACAGGGATTTATACTACTGGAACTACAAGGGGAATCCTATACTCTTCCTTTAAAATCAAAATACCTATCTTGCTCTAGTGGCTTCAAACCAAAGGCTTGTTTAGCGTAAAAAACAGTTAATGAAAAAAACAAACTCCCCAAACTATTAACATACTTCAGGAGAGTTGGAATGTTACTTTTTGACATCCAAAAGGCTTTCTCATCTTCATCCATGTTTTCAATTGCTTGCAGAGAAGGCACAAGGACAGTTAGGTTTGAGGTGGTGGACAACACCGAGTTTATCTTGGCCTCCTGCACAAAAGTAAACAGGGTAAAATAATTCATTTTAAGGATGGTCCATAAGTAGCACCTGGTGACATTTTAAGCAAGGTGGAGTATGTGACATGCTTTGTGACCAGCCTGGAGAGGAAAAACTATTATACTGAGCAATGACTTGAACAATAGCATTTAGAGCTGCACAAAAATGGTAAATGAGTGTCTGTTTTTTACAGAATAGATTGCCAGCATTTAAAGGGCAGAAATAATTTTCAGGTCAGAATTGTTCTTTATTATGACACACATAACTTGACTCCCACAAAAGTTAGCCTGTCTCATAGATTTTGTATTATGCACTTGAATGTTAAAAAAAAAATTATGGTGGTGATAAATGCTGGTGGTTACTGATAAATTCAAGTAACTTGCTCTTACAGAGCACTCCAGGCTGTTTAATAGATAGAAGGATTATGAAGCATGAAATAAGAAACTCCCATGACATGGTGTTCCCATGTGGAAGAAGACTATTCTACATGGCTGGGATTTTTTTCAAGATGTCCGAGAGTTATCTGTGCCCACAAGCACTGCAGTGGAGCTTGCTGCTGACAGCTGTAATTTTAGATGGGGATGGTGAGATCTGTAGTGTGGATAAATTAATTTATCTTCCATGTTTTTATCTGCCTTAAGGATGGAAACAGCCTCTACTGGAGAGGATTTTTCCAGTTGTGTGGATTTTTTTTTTTTAAATAAAGAATGGAAAGCTAAATATTTACATGTGATCTTGCTGAAAATGGGGTTCTCCAAACTTTTCACAGGCTCCACAATTTGCCATTTTTGATACTGCAAAACTTGAGGGAGCAATATGAGCTTGGCTTCTACCCTTTTGCAGCTGGTATGCTGCCTGAAAGCTAGCTTGTTTTGGATAGTCCTTCGTTACCCAGGCTGGGTTTTAAGTCAAGAAGGGAATCAGCTCCCTTAAATAGATGGGAATTTTGTCTCTGTTAAGATCATCTTTCTTTCTAACCATAATCCCTATCACCTTCCAAATATTTAAATATAGAAAGAGCAACAAACTTCCCCTTCTCATCCTTCCTGAGCAGCAAAAAAAATATTTGGTTATGAGAAGTGATAAACATCACATTCCTGCTCAAGTACAAAGTTAAAACCCCACAGATGGATATGCCTCCCTATTTTGCTCATGCTTGTAAGTTACCGATGTTTATTTTGAGTGACAGCATTTCTCTGAAGTGTGGCAGAAATTTCCACATCTCTGTTTCAATAGATTATACAGAATCTTCCCTCTGGTTTGCTCCCTTATTATCTAAAGAGCACATTAGCAGATGAACAGCATTTCCTATTGTGCCCATTTCTTTAAATTCTTTAGTTTCTCTATAAAGTGTCCAGTGCTGCAATCTGAGCTCAGGGCCAGGCAGACAACTAACTTGAATTAACCACCCTCTTAACTCTCTTAAGAAGCTCCCTGAGGTGTTCCTTGCAATTATGTGTTTTAATGATCCCCAAGCCATCTAACTTTGAAAAACCTAAAAGCAACTTATGTGCTGTGACTTCTGATGCTATTCATTAACACATCGCTACTCTTTTTTGTTCGTCAAGTATTTGCTATACCCCTCTTATATTTAGGTTTTAAGGTCTTCGTGGGAGAAACTGGTTTTGATCTTTATTCATACAGTGCCAGTCACAGTGGGGTAGGACCTTTAATGTTCTTGCTGCTCCAGTAATAAATGATAGCATGTAAAATTAGAAAGTAGGTTGTGACAACCAGTGCATCCAGAACTTTAGGGTTTAAAACCTAATTTGGTGTTTCTTCCATAATCTGGAGCCAAACAAATTAATCTCTTTCCTCATTGAGGTTGTTCAGTTTGGAGAAGACACCGGGGAGACCTTTTGTGGCCTTTCAGTACTTAAAGGGAGCTTATAAGAAAATAGGGCAGACTTTTTATCAAAACCTTTTGCAAAAGAATAAGGGATAATGGTTCTAAACTGGAAAAGGGTGGATTTAGATTAGATATAAGAAAGAATTATTTTTCTACAATGAGGGTGGTGAAACACTGGAAGAGGTTGCTCAGGGACGTGGTGGATGCCCCATGCCTGGAGACATTCTGGGTCAGGCTGGGCAGGACTCTGAGCAGCCTGATCTAGTTGAAGATGTCCCTGCTTATGGCAGGGAGGTTGGACTAGATGGCCTTTAAAGGTCCTTTTCTACTCAAACTATTCTGTGATTCTGTTTCCTGCAGCTCAGTCAGGCCTGCACAGAGTTTTTCCTGTGCTCTTGCTGTGGCAGCAGCATGCTGACCAGCCACACACTTGCGTTTTCCTGCCATGGGGCACAGTGATAATGGGAAAGGTAAGACACTGCCTTCCCTCCCCGCTTGTGGTTTTATTGAACGAGAGAAGTTGGAAGGAGCCGCCTGGGGCCATGTTCAGTCTCTGCTTGCACCCTGCTGCTGGTCATCTGCACTGCACTGTTTTTACATGCAGAGCTAGCCATGGCTAATGCAGCTCTCTGCCTGAGAGAGCAGGCTTCGAACTAGCTCTGCTGCTTGTGGAGCTCCCTTACTTGCTGAATTTGGGTTCAGAAGTTGTTTTTCAGGCAGAAATAGGGAACCAGATCATCAATCCCTCCATGACTGCTGGGAAAGGCACCCTGATGCCTCTCCAGACCTTCAGCTTCCTCTCTCTGATGGAAATATTGCTGCGAGGTTCCCATTTCTAAACTGTACAAGGCTGATACATATCTGCAAACTTGAACATATTAAAAAAATTAACCATGAAGTGTACTTACATTAACCCATTGGTTAAAAGCAGCTGCTTCTGACAGAGTGGATAGCTCCTGATTAGAAAGAGGAGAGATCAACAAGTTTGTAGCCTATAATTAACTGTACCAAAGTGCTCTTGCCTGTGGTGTAACCCACTGTGTCTGGAGTGGCTGAAGTGACACGGAGTAGGGGGTTTTCAGTGCATGTGGAAAGGGAGGCCATTCATGTTTTTCTAATACTGATACTTTCTGGTAATGGGATTTGTGAGTTACCAACTCTTGAATATCAGGCCATGGATTGCTTAGGTATGTACCTGACCTTGGTATATATTGTGTACTGACCCCAGGCCAAGCATTAATTTCCTGTCATTTTAAACCTAATTCTTCTCTTAACTCCATGCAAAATTGATTGAAATATATGTTGTTTATCTGATATTTGTACAGCATCTTATACATCACCCAGCCCTTATTCTGCCACAGTACTTAGAACAGAGATAAACGGTAGTATAAGCAAGGGTGGCAGGTAGTGCTGAGAGACATGTAAGATTGTTGCCGGGGCTGAGACAGAGGACACTTTCATTTTCCCTTCTCTGTTAAATGCATATTTATTTCACAAATTGGCTTACTTTGGTTTTATATGCCTGTGGGTCGGAACAGTTTGTTTCAATGTGATAAATTGATCATTTCCCCTGAGAGAGACTGCAGGGCAGAACTTCAGAAGAGATGACTGCCTGATGCTCCCAGCTGGGTAGTGAGTGCTTAGCACTTCTGCAGGTCTGGACTCTGGGACTGGAGTTTTTCAATTTGTTTTCAGTTTCAAATTTTCAATCTGTTTTAAGCCAGAAGTATGCTCTGCTCCCTCAGACCCCTTTCCAAGCCATGTTTTTAAACACAACAGTTCATCTATGAATCAGGCAAGTGTCTCCCACTGGAACACTCTTTGCAGAGAGCACTGGTGGGCATCATGTTTTTGTAACTGTTTGTAAAGGCTTTGCTATTCTCTCTGGTTAAGATCCAGTGTGAGACCTGTGCAGTAGGTCCTGTGCTCAGAGGCAGTGACCACCTTACTTACATCTGCAGCATTTCCGTAGCATATTCTCCCATCCCCTTCATAGCCCGCTGGGCACACACACTGCCAGCCATGAGAAGACTCAAACTGACAAGTTGCCTTTGAACCAGAAAGAAAGAATCTGTCAAAAACTCAGGAGACCGCTCCAGCAAGGATGGCCTCTAAAGCCTCTTACTAGGACCCATTTATATACAAGCATAAACTTACAAAGGATCTTTGTACCATCTTCCATGGGTGTTCTCACCTTCCTATAGGGCACACTCCATCAGCCCAGGGCACTAACTCCCCCACCTACCCACCATGCACTAAGTCTGTAGAAATCTAAACCCTTGCTCCACCTTTTCTTGCTTCCTCCCTGTGTAATCTGAGCCCTTTTCTTTCACTCGACTATGGCAGGTCCATCCTCTGCTCCCCAGTTCTCCTCACTTCAGCACTGTCCCTGTGCCCCACCTGCGGCTGGGACTACAGGGCACATATAACTACTGATAAAGCTGATAGATGCCTGGGTAGAGATGCCTGACTTGGGTAAATATCCCATCAGGCTAGTGCATCCAAGTTGTAATTGCTGGTAGAAAACCAGCATTTATTTATCCCAGGCTTGAGATAATCCTTCTGTACAGGCAGATTTGGGAGCAGCCCTTGCAGTCTGTCCTCAGCTCATGCACCATACTGACATGATTTGCACAGAGTTTCTAGTGCTCGTAGAACTGCTTGGGAA
Organism: Pomatostomus ruficeps; assembly: GCA_013400735.1. Lineage (NCBI taxonomy): Eukaryota > Metazoa > Chordata > Aves > Passeriformes > Timaliidae > Pomatostomus > Pomatostomus ruficeps. The sequence continues at coordinate 80,109 of VYZT01055513.1, read as the reverse complement.
AGTGCTTTCTCAAACAGAAATTGCAGGCTTGAAATGGTAAATTCTATGGTGTGTGCAGGAGATGAGGTGTGATATGTATCTGAACACTTTGTTCAGGGAATGATTAATTACTCACCAGATGATGGCATTTTCCATTTTGTTCCAGGCACGAGTTTATGGGTGTGCATTCAATTCCATTCCCCTGAAATCCATCCTTACACTTACAGTCATTCTGTCATTTCAATAAAACACAGCAATTCATTAGAAGGATTAAAATAGTGTGCATATTCTAGACATGGCGAATTAGTTTCTCTGTGTTTCTGTAGCTTAATATTGACTTCAGTGGAATGACAGTGATTAATATCTCCAGAAGACCTTTACACCTGGCATCTACTAATGTACTTACTAAAAATGTGTTTGCTGCCAGAGCACCACCATGTAGAAAAGAGGGACTGCTGGGATAGGAATTTAAGGAGACTGCTTTAAGCACCATGTGGAAATAACATTGTGGCTGTGAAGAAGAGGAGGCTTTGGGGAAGAAAACAGGGTGGGAAGCCTAAGCTCTGGCAGAGCAAAATGATTGAGGACTTGCACTGAAAGTGACATTGAATGCAAGGACCTACCTGACCCGGCCCCACATATATGCAGGTGGCATTCTCATGGCACCACGCCGGGGTGGGCAGCAGGCAGTTGTTGATGGCTGAGCACTCCCTTCCATCGCCTGTCCATCCTGCCTGGCAAACACACCTGTGCTCCCCTGGGCCCGTCTGAATGCACTCGGCCTGGGGGAGATGCAGAGGCATTCATTCAGGGCTGTAAGGGGACATCTGGCTTTAACCATAAGGCTTATCTAAGCCAAAGTGATGTGTGGGGAAAGAGCCTGGAACTCCAATGAAAACTGTGACTCTTCTGCAAAAGTGTCTGACTATACCTTCCTCTTTGCTTACCTTTCTGTGGGAACAGCAGGTACTTACGTTGATACTGCAGTCACCAGGGTTTAAAGCAGCACAAGGATCAACTTTGCTGCAGCTCCAGCCATCTCCCTCATAGCCAGGTTTGCAAACACAGCTACAGAGACAAGAGGAGAAAGGAGGTGTTACACGTGACAGGACAGCTCTAAAGTGAAGTGATTGTTTTCCACTGCCATGTGCTATTTATAGGCAGCTTAAAATTGGTAACCTTGGATTCATGATGTATGGCACTCCCCAGGCAGGCCTGCTAGGCCGAGGGCCTGAAGGAGAGCCACACAAAGAACCACACAGACACAGCAACAGGAGAAGGCAGAAAGAGAGAGGGCAGAACCCTCTGACTTTTATTTATATGTTTTCACACATCACCGTGGATTGGAGGTAGAAATTACCACCTCTCATAATCCACTGGTCAAAGTATTTGTCAATCATATTTCTCCACCCAGTATACTGGAATGTATAACATAGATACAGTTTAGGAAAACATAGATAATTGCTAAGAGAAGCCATGGCCATGGAACAGAAAAGGATTCTAAGAATATCACAAAAGGAAAAACACTGAACACTGCAAAGTCAGGGCAACAATGATGCAAGTAGCTCAAGTGTGTACATTATGGGGTTTTTTCCAAAATGTTGACTGGGTTAACTGAGCCAAATCACGGATCCATTCTCTGTGTACGAGATGGGGAGTGAAATTAATTCTGAGCTGATGTTATCATTGTGAAATTGAGCTAACAGCTGTAAATTATTTATGGGCTGGCTATGCTCTCTTTCAGTGACGCAGAAGATGGCTCTCTCCCTGAAATTTGTACAAGACAAGGAGCCCTCCCTGTTTCCCTGGGTCCCTTCTCAGGATTAACCTATACTGGAGGGAATTACTTAAGCACTCAGGTTGTGCAGCAGCCCCCATTGTGCTTTATTCTGACTCATTATGGATACATTGCGGCAGGAGGTAAACTTGCTGCATATGAAGGTGAGCTTGAGGCAAGTGCAAGGCAGCTGTAGCAGTAACAGAGTTTTGTGACCAGTCCTGTCAGGACTGGGGAACCTGTGCTGAAGTTCTTTTATCAAGGATCAGCTCTGTATGCAACTGTCTTTCAGTGTTAAATATAAGGTACAGGGTATTGAGAACTCTGAATCATTATCTTGCAACTCAAGGCTGATGTGGTGCATGATTATGCTCATTTGCTGCACAGCAGTATTGCAGTGGCTGCTGTTTGTGCACTACTGCCAGGGAGTGTTTGGACAGGCAAGTAGGAAAGGACTGCAGTATAATTTATATTAATTTGATGCAAGGTACTGACTTACCTCACTGTGCCATCACTAAGCTGACAGTCTGCATGTGCATGGCAGAGCTGTAGGGAGGGCTCACAGGAAACAATCTGCTTCTCACAGAGTTTCCCTGTGTATCCAGTTCTGCATGACCCAGGTACACAGGTCCCATCGCTGTCTATTCGGTTATCACACTTCCCAGAAATGCAGAGGCACTCTACCAGAGATAAATTACAATGTGCAATTCCATAGTGGTAAAAGGCATTTATCCTTAACACAGCATTTCTTATGAATCGGCTCTTCCTATTTTTTTCAAGAATCTAAACTTGTGGGTTTTTTTAATCTCACTTTGATGGGGGACTTGTTTGCTAATCATAACCTCGTCTTTTCAGGTGTGTTTTATGGGTAATTATTTAAAACACGTTGTATTTTTGTAGTGCACTTATCAAGGAATTCCAAAGTACTTCAGAGAAGTAGGAACAAAATGCTATGTCCTAGACTATTGAAGGTATTGAATGGCTTTTTGCCATGCTTTCAGGGATAGGGTAAGCCTTTGAACACTGAGCCCACAGATCCTACAGACTGCAGAGTGCTGGGTACACAGAGCAGCAGCACAGACCTACCAGCACTTGGCTGGGACTGGGTGGATTAGTGCTGTTGGGAGGCACAGCAATGTGCCCAAAGGACACAGCAGGAAACTTTTTTGCATTCCAAAGTGCCAGTGGTGACTAGTAAAGCAAACAGTTACTACTTTGATGGGACTGGAGTTTAGGAACTACCACCATTCCTTATGGAATTTGTGTCTCAGCTTTTGCCCATGTACTACTGAACCTTCAAGTGAGCTGTGCTTCATGAATGGCAGGCTATTTCATAACAAAAAGGACTAAAATTGATTTTTTTAGATGTGGAATATATGTATGTTTGATGTTGTATACCCTGTAGACTCTCAAATGGATTATGGTTTGACTCATCAGGATTGAATCTGTCAGTGCAGAACTATAAACTGTAAAATAGATCAGAAATTTTTCAGTGAGGATAGTTAACTGGTCTAAACACTACCCATTTATAGATCTAGCTGTTCTTAGATTACATGTTTGCCATTGCAGGCAGAATCTGTAGTGGGCAATACCAGCTGGGAACAGAATAGCAAAGATTTTCTTTTAAATTATTTATGTGAGGGAGACAGAAATCAAAAGAACAATAAATTAATATTAAACAAGCTAAGCCCCCTGCAAAAAGTAATTTAGAGTGTTTACACTGACCCTGGGCTTATGACGTGTCCCTTTGAAATAAGAAATGAAAATACCCCAGGAACATCTTGCTCATTCTCCCCAGCGACAGTTTAGCAACCAATTAACTCCTACCTGAACACCACTAGGGTCCAGAAGCAATAGCCCATGCTCTAGTGCTGGGGCTCTACAGCTGCACTCACCTTTGTCACACTGAGGTCCATACTTGCCAGGGTCTGAGCAGAACTGGCAGCTCAAGCCTTGAAATGCCTCAGAGCAAACACAAGTGCCATTTCCATCCAGGCCATCCATACACTATGAGATGGAAGGGAGGTGATTATACATGAATTCAAACAAGTCTTTACCCTAGAAAAGAGACTATATACCTGTCTGTATTTTGTGACTTATAGACTCTCAGGAAGAACCCCAGCTTTGCTGAAAAAGGTGTTTCAAAGCAAAAACTTTCCTTAAGCTTTTTCTTTGCTGCTATATATTCTACCTTTCTTTGCAGTTTTTATGTGAGAATAGTGAGCTGGGTCATTACTCTGTGCAGTGCAAATTAAAAGCATGAGGATGGGACACTCAGCCTTGCCTGTGTGCTGTGTGGGGGAACCCTAGAAATCTGCAGTTTGGACATCTGATTTTCCCTCCTGCCTATAACTGAACCTTAAATTCACAGCCATCACTGGACATAGATGGAGGGGGCAGCTCTTGTGGAGCCCAACATTCCTGTTGTGCAGAAGAGCTCCAGGGACTTTTGGGACACAGCTCATCCTTCCCTGTGGGAGTGCAGGGTGCTGCTGGATGCTGTGCTTACCTGCCCATTTCCTGAGCAGGGTTTGGAGAAACCTCCTGGACATGGTCTGCAGTCAGGGCCAAAGAAACCTTTGCAACACTTTGGTTCCTGCAAAATAAAGAAAGTATCCTCTCTTTCAATGCTTTAGGGCAGAGGCAGTGCACAACGATCAATTTTTTATTGTGTTTTGGCCTTCTGGGAAAGGCCTGTAGGGATGACTGTCTCTGAAAAGCCTTCGGTTGAATCAGAACTAGCTCTGTAATGGCCTTGTTAAAACCGGGAGGGTTTGACAGCCCAAAAAGGGGATGCACAGACCACAGGATTTTGCTCTTGTTCTTATCAGACTCAGGAATCCCCATCCTGTCCCCACTTTGGAACATACCAGTGTGTATCTGCTTATATTGTGTGCACTCTCCTATTTGCCAGTGGGAGAGCAGTGCAATTAGGATGCAGGCAGTCTCCTTTGCATCTGAGATCAGGAACCTCAAGGTGTTTCACCCCAGGGGGATGCTGTAACAGCCAGAGGTGCTGCTTTGATCTTCCTTCTTTCCCTGTGCACCAGGGTGGGGTTTAGTCACTGTGCAGCTCTAAATGGCCTTTTCAGTCGTACCTTTTTTTTTTGTTTGTGACTTCTTGTTGTGGCTTCTTGATCCGATTATTTATGAAGAGAAAGTGTATTAGAAAAGTGTATTTACATGTGGGATTCAAGAGAAATAGCAATTAGCCAAAGGCTTTCAAAGCTTACAGTTTTTAAGGTTGTCTGCCTGTTACTAAGTGGTGCTCCTGAAGTGCAGAAGCCTGTTTAGGAGCCGCAGAAGGGTGTAAGTGCTTCTCAAGGGCTAGTGATTTCTGCAAGAACCAGACTTGCCAAGTAGTAATTGGGACGTGGCTCTTGTGAGTGTTTCCCACTTATTGTTATCCAATATCATGGGAAGTCTTGGGACCAGGAGGGGATGAGCTGTCCTTTTCTTGATGGGTGAAGCTGTATGGGAAAACGAATACACCTGGGCTTGGAGCCTTAAGTGAAAACTCCTGCACGGCAGAGTATGAGTGTGCTGTTGTCAATTACATATGACAGCTAATCTGGATTTCTCCTGATATTTAGCTCTAAGATTTACACTGGCTCAGCCTGGTGTAGAAGTGTGTGGACACACATGGACATGTCCAAACATCTCTCAGCTCCAAAAGGAAAGTTCACCATGTATAAGACAGTATTTTGGAAAACTTCTATATATAATATTTCACCTTAAGAAGCTGTAATTCTGTACCCTTGCAGCCTTGCAGTTATATTGCAAGCTCTAGCACAGCTAATTTTTTGAAAGGTTGGGTGTTCAATAATGCACCTCTGTTTTGAGAAAGGCTGGAACATGCGCAAAAGGGAGGCATTAGTATTTCTAAGCTACGTGGAGTTCTGTGATACAGTCTTAATATCACAGCATAATTTGCCTGGAGAACAGAAAGCACCTTGCTGGTACTGAGTTTTAAAATTTTATTAAATTATGTATTTTTCACAATATGAACCTTCTCTTCATTTTTTCTGACTACTGATTACAGGACTACTCTTAGTCAATTTTTATAAAATGGGGAATAAAATTCCCATGGTAGCTAGACTTGAATTTTGTATGTGGAGAAATATGTGGCTAAATTTGCACCTCTTAGGTACAAAGCAGATGGGAGATCTTCAGTCCTTCCTGAACCTGTGTCTGCAGACTGTTACTTCAGGGAGGATGCTTAATCAAAAGGAAACTTTTAACAGATGTGAGGTCTATTTTAAACATATTCAGTTTATTAACTCTGAAAGCATCATCATAGTGATTCTCATTCCTCACATCTCTTTGCTGAGATAGAACTTACTTCACCTGAGAAACAAGAGCTTCTCTGAAGTATACAGGCAATTTTGCAACACCAAACAAAATAATGCTGATATTACCAGATGATTCAGTCCTTGCCAAAAAGAGATAAAAATCCCATCTATATTTGTATTTTTATGCAGTCTTCTGTATTCATATTGGGTTCTTTTGCCCACTTTATTGGAGAGCAGTAACAAACATATGGATATGCCTTCCCCCTGTGCCTTTTGTGCAACTGCTGAGCCTGTCAGGAAATGTCACTTAGGATGGGCTGTGCATCCTGGGGACAGAGAGCCAGTGCCTGTGATAAACGACCTGCACACACCCGCTAGATGGAAACAATAGGGATAGGAATTTGAAAAGGCATTATACAAACTGCAGAGATGCATACTTATGGATGCTATACCCTGTAAATTTTAAGTACATCTGTTCTATGACTTGTAAGTGTTGTAGCATGAATCTGGAACCAAAGGGCAGCACCAGGGCTATATCTGCTGGCTCTGATTTTTGCAAAATGGTTGCTCATTTCCACCTTCCCCATTCTATCCCCATTTTTTCCTTCCTTCACTCCATAATTTTAAAGAATATGAAGCTTCCTCAACAGAAGAAAACAAGGGCATGAATGCACTGGTGTCCTTAACTCAGTATAATGAACTAACTAATATCATCTGACAGCCTAGTGAAGTTTACACACTTAATGTCTACGAGAATATTTCATTTCTGCCTGGAAAACCACAGATTAGTTGAGTTTTGAATGTAGGTAGTGTGAATAGAAACCTGTCTTGTGTAGAGGTGGCGAAGAGAAAAATATTCTTTGCTTCCACATTGCAGATCCTGTACTCCATTATGATCCAGTGGTACATAGATATTTTTTGTCTTCACCTTTTGGTTGCTTTTCCTAGCTAATTTATCACCATATGGTGGTGACAGAGGCTGGCAATTACATTACTGAGGTCTTACAAATTCCAGTGGCAATTTTAAAGGTGAATTCTCTGCAAGCTTGACATGCAATAACTTCAGAGAGGTTGAACCTTTCAAGGTGTGGATATGGAGTTTGTCAAAGCTATGGTGCTTGTGACTACCAATGTCTTGTTTTTCAATCAAGTTAGCATAAATCCTAGAGCCAGCATCCAATGTGTTACATCACTGTGTTTTGTAGCCATTGGACTATAAACCTGGATTAAGGCATTTCTTCCACAGATTTATCACTGGAGCTGTGGGGAAAGAATCAGGTACTGGTTTGGATTTAGTAGTCCCTTATGTTATACGGGACTTAAAGGAATAAAGGACCAGACTTACGAAAGCACTTGTGCAGCCAATAGCTGAGGTACCCATTCCACTACTATGTTTTAAAGGTCTGTGAGTCAGATGTGTTTTCACAAATACATTTAGACATTATAAAAGCTTTTTTATAAGTTGTGTGGTCATGTCTGAAGCTGAATAGGTTCTTGCCTTTCTTTGTGTTTTGGAAAATCCCTGTAAGTGCATCTTTGCTCTTTTAGAACTTAAAATTCTGGCTGATAGTTGTGGGCTGATCTGTTGGTGTTGCTCTCCCTGCTGCTCAGTGCCACTCGGTGTCACCTACTCAGTCCCCTTCTCCCCCTAGAATGGTTCCAGCCATTGATGTGTACCTGCTCCTTCCTTTTCCTGAGGATGGGAGTCCAGTCTCTCTCTTCTGCCATGCCCCAATGAAGGACAGAGAAAAGTGTCTGCACTTCCAGGCAAGGTCAGATCTGCCTGTTTTCAGCAGTAGATTGATACACTGCCTTTACACTGAAGTAACTGGAGCACAGAGATATATTCCCACCAAATCTGCCACAGGGGTGATGGTCTCTGGGAGAAGGTGGAGCAGGGACCTGGGGTCAGCTGCTCCTTCAGAGCTCTGAGCACCACTTGTCAGAGGGAATCAACACTGGCCATAGTGCACACATCAGACAGGCACTGAGGACCTGTTGTCCCTTCTGTGCTCTTTGTGACATTAAGAATAAGCCCTGCTGTCCTTCAGTTGGGCTCAGGTGCAACTTTCAGCATTTGGGTTTCGTTACATGGATAAGAATATATTAGCCTAAGGGTTTCATTTTTAGGGATGCCAGGTTCTTGTAAGTGTGTAGACCTACCAGTTCCTGCAAGGATTATGTCCTTTAACCCTCCAAATACAAATAGTATTTATTAGGTGGTGTTACTCCTAAGAGAGATGGAAGTGCAGAGTAAGAACTGCAAAAGCCTTTGCTCCTTTGTGTTATCCTGGCTAGCAGTGCTCTGCTTAAAGCTTGGCATATGTAACTATATTTTGAAATATGCATGAAGCTTTCAAGGCTGACAGAAGTGTCTAACTTAAATTTGGGGAATAATTTTTGTGAATGACAGTGTTGGTTTTGTCTTTAAATAATATTTTATCTATTGCTTTAGGATTGATTGATGTTGGACATGATTTTTAGGTAGGTTTTTGGTAAGGAATTCAGATTACCGGAGTGTTCAGGGTGTGGATTGCTTTTTGCTTCAGAGATTCCTGCTTGGAGCTTTGCCTGGTTTATGATTATATTGCACATATAGCACTTTGTAGTTAATGCCAGAGGCAATAGATCTTTATTGCCAGTGTTTTCTTCATTACATTTTGATGTTGTCCAGCTCTGTTGGGAACCTCTTTCAAGGCTGTGGTTCTGGACTGTTGTAAGCTAAGACATTAAATGTTTTCCTTTTGTACCAGAACTGTTACTGGCCCAGATATGTGCTTGAACATGGTCCAGAGGCAGCTCACTGGAGCTGTGCTTACTGCAAGTGAAAAGCTCAGTCTGACACAGCCCTCTTACCAGAAATAGCATCTGAATGTTACTAAGTAAAGGCCTGTACTGGGTTACCTAACTGAGCAAGGTTTATCCAAATCCACCTTTTAAAATAGGAACAGTTTTGTTTCTGGAAGAAAGCAGGACCAGGGGAAATTGTGGCTTCTGAAAATAATGTATTTCTAATATATAAATATAAAATTATTATGTTAATATTTTAACTCACTGTTTCCTTTCCCTGAATATTTAGTAGAAATGAAAATATTGAGCTGGAGTAGTTTTCCCTGAGAACATGGCACTTGTACATTCCCATGTACTTGTGTGCACAGATGGGATTCAGGAACTGGAGGGAAGAGTTGGCCTGGAGGCAATGTATTTCAAAGGGTTAATGCAAAACCTAGATTTTTTTAAATGATATAGGATGTGTTCTTTTGAGTTCCCTGTTTGCAGTACTGCTAGTCTTGTGGCTATTGAAATATTAATTTCCAAAAAACCCTCTTTCAAATGGATGATATCAGAGAAAGTTAGTAATGAGGAAGCTGGAATGCCTTGTATGGTAGAGTTGGAGATACAGATCCATTGTGATTCTCTTACCTTTGTGACTTGACTTCTTGTCTCATCACACCGATGTGGCAGGATTGGAACAATTGTGGGTGGGATGAGAACGCCCTCAAGGGTATAAATGCGACCATTTTTTGCAACAATATCTGTTTCTTCCATTTTTTCTCCACTGACCAAGAGTTGTCCCTTTGAAACAATAAATTATTATTAATAATAAATTTTAGCACCTCAATTTCTGATAATTTAATTTTAATTTTTTAAAGTTACTTTGTAGTCATACTTCCTTTGAATTGGCTTTCTAATTTTTATTGTGCTTGTTTATGCAAGAAACACACATATATTGTGTATTTTCTTGAATATTGGTCTTCAACAGAGGTATCTAAAGTTTTTCTATGAATCTGCAATGTTAGCCTGTGGAAATGGTGAATAATAGACTGGCCAAAATAAGAAGATTCCCTATGACTTCAGGCACTGATTTCAGTGGGCATAAGCATGCCTTGGCGTTCTCTCTGATAGAGGAGTGGGAAAGTGAGAGAGAATCTGGGATCTATCCAAATTCACAGGAGAGAGGAAAAAAGTATTTTTTTGGCATTTACTCCTGTAGCTGCTCTGCCCTTACAAGAATTTTTATAGGTACATCTCTACTCCAGAACAGAAGGAAGTTAACCTAACAGCTCAGTTTGGTTTTGCAAAAGTACTGACAAATTAACACATTTAAAAATGTGTCAACTAGGGTACACCAGCACCAGAGATTATAATATTAAAGAGAAAAAAAGAATATTTTTGTGTACATTAAGGGTTTTAAATGACTAAAATATGTCACAATGATTTTAAATATTTTAAATAGATTTTTTTTAATTCGGCAGAGTATAAATGAGAATCATTCCTGAACTGTGGATAATCATAAGGACAAAACCCCTATAGGCTGTCCTTATATACCAATCATTTGCTCTTCATCCTTTATAATAATAATGCTAACAGTAAGTAGGAATGGGAAGCTGCAAATTCCTGCCTCATTATAGCAAGAAATTCCTCTGCTAATGTCTCCCCTTCTCCCTTTTTTCATTCCCCCTGCCTGCAAAGTTGCCTTGCTCAGAGCGAGCTGCTCGCAGGTGAGTGCTGTGACTTACGGTGCTGGTTCTGTTGAAGTGAATGAACTGCTTTGCCATGGTCCTGATGTGCTCTATTGAGACAAGGCTGGCAACCTCTAGCTGGAATGAATACAAATTGGTTGAGAGAAGTGTAATATCATTACTCTTTTCAAACCCAGACAGATTTCACAAGACTTTCTTCAGGGTGAGAAAATTATTATCAATGTGGGCAGCCTCGCACTGACTAACCAGTTTGTGTAACAAAGTTTGTGTCATTAAATCATGACTGAGCTTGCTGGTTGCTGCTTGTGAGGACATTATTGCTCAAAAGAATATTAATTTTTCTTCCAAGCATAACAACCAGTCTAATTAAAGTTAATACTTGTCTCTAAAAATAGTCCTGTTCGCATCCACAGACCACTGTGGAAATGGTGGTGCTGGTACCATGGATCTCATGTCTCTGTTCCCTCTGATCTCACTCTCTGTGCTGGGAGTGACCACCTCAGATGATGTAAACAGAGCCTTTCACTAAGGATACAGTCAGTTCTTTCCTTCCTTCCTTCTCCACAACAGTGACTGGGGTGGGGATGAACTTCTCCCTGGGAAAAACAGGGGGCTTGCTTAGAGAATGACAAGACCCACTCTTTCTGAAAAACAGAAGACTGATTTTAGCAGAATAGGCTCAGAGAGAGCTTGATTTCAGTGACAGTAAGTCCTTTTCCTGCTACTCGTGCCTGCAGTCCTGACAATACCTCCTGACAGTGGTTCTTCCTCTTACACCCTGGGCTGGCAAGGCAGCTGTGCTCACCTCAGTGTTGGAGACAATGTGATATCGGACCAGCTCCAGCAACTTCCAGGAACCCTGCCAGTGCAGAAAAGAGGCTGTTTTAGCCCAAAATGAGCCTCACAAACCCAGCCTGGCTTGTTGAGTGGACATGGGGATGAGAACAGCATCGCTGGCTGGTGCAGCAAAAACCTTTGGGCCACAGTGGTGGTGCTCAGCCTGTGTCAGGCACCCTGGCATTCCATGCCCTCGCTCCCACACTATGTTTTATTTTGCCATGGGCCTTCCATGACATGCATGTGTGCTGGGACAGGCAGGATGTGTCCTGGGGTATGGGACACCAACATCCACCTCCTGGGACCCCATCTGCAGTGACTCCCATCCAAGGGGGCCCTTGTAGCAAATACTTCCCTTGGCTGTTCCCACCAAGGGTGATGCAGCCATGTGGCTGTCCAGGCTGTGATGTCTGGGCAAAAGCAGAGGGCTGGGAGCCTTCTGTGGAGGAACATCATCCCTATATATGATGGGAGACCCCAAATCCTCTTCCTTTCTAGGTGTTGTATTGATCTTTAATTGTCAGAGATGGCTTTCAACCTTGATTATAGGAGCTAATTTATATGAATACTGGAAAATGCATATATGCATCTCCTATATATCTACTATATATGAAAAATTTTCTTTATAGAAGGGCTGTACCTCTGCAGAAAGCAGGTAATCCAGAGCCTCAGCTTTCATATTACTCAGAGCCTTGTTACTTGGAACAAAGACAGTGTAAGGCTGGTTGTCCTGCTGTAAATCCATTCCTAGACCAATTTTCTGTTTTGGTTTAAAAACAAAAGTGAAATTACATATTAATATGGAAGAACATCTGATGGTAGCTTTATGTAATTGCTTTTCTGAATCCTTACCTCTATCAAAGATGTAAATTGGCTGTATCTTCCATTTGCTTGAAGCACTGACATTATAGTTTTCTGAAATATTATAAAAGTAAGATTTGTTTTAATTGGGAACATGAAATAAATGCCAGTTCTTATGAGACATTTCTTGACTTCCTGTGTGAGTCGGAGTTGTTACAAATTCAATACATTTCATTTGGGATGCTGGTGGTGCCTGGAAATGACTGACATGGCAGCACTTTTGTCATGGTGCTGTGCTGGCTTATAGTTAGATTTTGTCATTGTCCTGAAATACTGTGTAGCCACAGGAAATACATGCTGTGTGTATATGGGGAAAAGGTTTTTATCTCTATAACCCCCCTGAGAAAAGGTGGAGGAGTAAAATATTTGAAAAATGCAACATGAAGAGAACTTTTAAGCAAGCATGATAAGCAGGGCACTAAAAACCCCAAGGCATTCAAAATCACCAGTTTTTGTAATATTAGCCTTTTGCAGGGAGGAATTGCAACTTTGAATACAAGTCTTGCCTGATGTCTGTCCAGACGTCCCTCCTTTTAGTATGTTATTCTGGAATTCAGTGCAATTCAGTGATCACGACTGCCAATTTTCCAAGGAACCACTCAGACGAACTGAGAACCCTCCAAGGACCAGCTTGGCAGAAGAGTGAATGGCTGTTTGCTGTGGAAACTGTGTCATTACCTTTCACTTTCAATATTGCTTCTGTGAGCTGATGGGCAATGGCTCAGTAGAGTTTGTTTTGTTTCTGTCAGTCATCCTCTTTCACATTCAGTTAATGTGAAACTATTTCAGGAGAAAGTTCGACACTGTATGTATATAACTTATGGCTCACCTCTTTGCTGCTCTCAAATGTTGGCTCCATGTTGTCTATGGCTTTGTCAATAATGTGCAAAATTCCATTGGAAGCAATAATATTTCCCTGCAAAATTTTTCCTTTCCCAATTCCTCCTTGGATTCTAATTCTTAACTGATTATCCTGGAAGAAGTCAGACAAGGGATAGAGAATTCTTTATTACGAAATGACAGCAGAGTGAGTGCACAGGTTGTATCTAGTCTAACACCCCCTCTTGCTGCCGACACCTGAGCAATTGAAATCTGAGGTGGCTAAAGATTGCTTCCAATGCTTATCAAGAAAATGGAAAGAATTCTTTTGGTTCAGGACCATGTTTCTTTTGTTTCAGGGTATCCAAGTTCAGAAGAGAAACAGAGACAGGCCCCATGGGAAAGTCAGTGTACCTGAAAGTGTTCTAATGACTGCTAGTAATAAAAATCTGCCAGGAAATGATTTAAAATATCGTTGTACTGAAAAGGTCAGCTCCTGTAATCTTACAGGGCTACAACCCATTTCCTTAAATTCTATGTGTATTCAAAACAACAAAATGTTGCTGATTCTGCACTGTACTGAAGCCTGCAGGAAACAAACAGGGCTCAGACAGCAATGATATTTTCCTGTTACAATTGGAGTGTGTACTCACTGAACATACAAAATAGATATCTCTGCTCAGATGCCACTGATCTACTGCAAAACATGGGAAGTACTTGAATTCAGCCTCCACATAGGCTCAAGCCATTAAGAGACACAGAACAGAACAAAACCAATAATTCCAGATTATAAAATTTAGCGTATCATCCATGGATAACAAGCTTTTTAAACTGTGGGATCAGACTGCCCTGATGTTTACTGACTGACATTGGATAATCTGGGCTAATGATGAACTTTACTGTGTATTTTTCATGGTTAATTGTCATGTGTTCTGTTTCTGCTGAACACTTCCATTTGCTGCATGGTTCCAAGGCTGCTGATGCTCAGTGGGAGGTGGAATCTGCAGTTCAGTCAGTGCTTGCTCCATATGAGCAGTATTCACAGGTTTCCAGTACAACCTCTGCGCTTCTCTCTTGCCCTGTCACCTCTTACTTCACCTGGGCTCTCTTAATGTCCCTCCCCTTCTCCCCCCAACTGTGTTGGTCATACCTGCAGATTTAAGGTAACTTCATTTTAGCAAACATTTTAGACCAGTCTGTGTTAGTCTGCTCTGTCACTCAGTGGCAATACATGTGTAAAGGTAACTTTTTTTTCACTGGTTTTAGCAGGAACTTTGATGCCAGTGAGGTTTCAAGTTTTCCTTGAAGTCCTTGTAATACATGGCCAGAGCTGTGGTTTTTCATAATCCAACAGTTATGTTCACCCTGATGTCTCCCTGCAGAAAAGGTTTTCCTACTCCTTGTTGACAGAACAGAGAGCACTATTCCTGCCATGGCAGGCTGAAAGACCACTTACCTTTTCTCCCTTTGACATCTCTCCTGACTTGCCAGTCAAAGTATATATTACATGAGTGTTATACAAGCTACTGGTGTTCAGTTGACCTGCAATAACATGGAGTTTAACGTAGTACTGGGCTTTCTGTTTATTTTTCAGAAGATCCTTTATCTAGAAAAGAAAAGGAACAGAAATTTATTTCAATGAAGGTTTCATCTAAAAAACAGTCATGGTGAATGCTTTTTTGTTCTCTTCAGCTGTTACATTCTGAAATTACATGTTTTCCCCTGAAATGAGGTGATGGAGTCTGAACAAAGTGGAGACCTCTCTTGGTTTCAGTTCCCTTATGTCCCTGCATGAGCAGTAAGTGACTCTAGCGCTGACTTTATGTCAGTGAAAGGTGCTGACTACTTACATATCAGTCTCTCTTTTTTTTTCACTAAAGCCAATTTTTTTTTATCCCTCTTATGTAAAAGGTGACCTGCAGACCTCCCTGCTGACAATTCAGATCTTAGTTCAACCCCTGTCTCAAGCAAGTGAAAAGACTTTGAGCATAGTCATGCAAGACAGTCCAAAACTTACTTGAGGTGTGGCAGTGTTCTACCCTAACTCACCAAATTACTTTGTTTTTCTTTCAAGTGGGAAAAATGCAATCAGTGACCCCTAGATTTAAATGTGCTCAAAAGTGTACCAGAGCAAAGTATCTGTAGCTGCTGAATGAAAACACTTCCAGATGAGATTTCTGCAGAAGCCCAATCCCCCTGACGAGAAACCCTTTCTCTTGTTTACTTACATTTGTACCTTTGAGTCCCTTGTTTGTTGGTACAAGCACAGTGAATGGTCCCAGAGTGCTCAACTGCCATTCGTACGTATTTTCTTATGAGAAGAGGGAATAAAAAAGTTTAAATGCCTATTGAAAAGCTCATTTAACAAAGGCACTGTGTAAAGATGTAAGAGAAGAACAAACAATAATATTATCTGTGATTATTAAACATTAATTTCAGATTCTAAAGTCCAAGTCATTAAAAGATGAGAGCCAGATGGGATGTGAAATCCAAGTGCTGCTGCATATCTGACACAAAATGAGACAAATGTTCAGAATGCTTCTGGCAGCCTGGATTCTGTGGCATGCAGGCCAGAACAAGGACACAAAACCAGCAGTTTCTTTGGAGATGTGTCCTTACAGAAAGACAGCCTTCTGCTTTAAATCAATTCAGTCCTCACGGTGATAGCATAGGGTTAAAATGTTTCTAAAATCATGGTAACTAAAGTAGGCCTTGGGAACGGGAGTGAGCATTGTCTGTACTGCATCATGTGAATCTACACCTGTGTACCCCCCCCCACCCTATAGTAAATGATGAAGTTAAAAGCAACGATTGCTTAGTAAATATTATGCGTTGTTTTTGCTAAACCATGTGAACCTCTACCTGTGTACCCACCTGTAGATTAGATCAGAAGGGGCTTAGAGCCATTCTTGAGTAAAAACAATCGTGAGAAGAGGGGCCTAGAGTCATCTTAGGTAAAAACAATCGCGAGAAGAGGGTCTTCAATAGAACAATATCAAGTCAATGATTAACATATGATTATACAACAGTTATGTAAAAGAGGGGTATAAAATGTGTCCATCTCGAATCCATGTCAGAGTCAGATTTAGGTTTGTCGTTACCCCTGGCTCCCAGAGCTCTTCTAATAAAAGCGCCTGCATATAATCATCCAGTGATTATGTGTTTCTACGCTAACAACTGCATGAGGAATATGCTGCTGATAACCTTCTGGTAGTGCAAATATCAACAAACATGTAACTGGTAACCAAAACTGATGCACTGAAAGTTAATCAGAGATCCTTTACTACCTAGAGGCTATTTCTGCATCCAAGACAGCAGCATGAGAGACCACTGGTACTGCAGATGAAAGCATTAAATATTTCTAATATGCAGCTCTTTTTCTAGAGGTATAAAATCAGAACTGAAAAAATCTTTACAGTCCTTATAGGTGTATTGTACAGAGAATGTATCTCAAAATTAATATGCTGTTTTACAAAAATCTGTAAATTCTTAGCTTGTGAAAGACATCAGTGTGGAGTGAACATATTGTAAGATAACCTCTGTGGTTAATGTGTCTTTGTAGCTTCTGGTTAGTAAATCATATGGCACATTTATGTCCATAACTTAACCAAAGACCATAAAATCTGGGTTGTTGTTAACTCAGCATGCTGGGCACTTTTCAGACACGTGAGGAGAAATTCATAGAGAAACTGCAGCTGAACTCTCGGTGCTGAGGCAATGGCTATTGATCTTCAGTGTTGAATGTGAAAATCATTGCCAGGTTTTGTCCTTGACCAGCTATGGGGGATTCTTGTTCCATTCTGTTCAGGAATTCATGATCTTTATTTTAATTGCTGGGTTCCATGGGTCTGAGCAAATTATATTAAACATCCAGTGATTTTTTCCACATTTACAAGTTTAACTCAAAGATCCAGCTCAGTTCTAGTAGTGTTTGTTCATAGCTCAAATTTCTGGCAACAGAGAAGATGGTGAAGGCTGTTAGGTTGTTCAGTTCACAAGGTAACTGGGAATGCCAGTGTTTTTGGTGGACTAGTGTGTGTCATTCTAGATCAAATCTCATTTGTCCAAAGCAGTGGGGGCAGGGAGAAGAAGTGGGGTAATCTCACTTGTTATACTATGGGGCAAAATCCTCTGGAGATATCAAATGAAGCGTGAGGGGTTGTGGAAACATGTTTAGCACTTCTGCCTGGAAGTTCTTGCAGACTGTATTCATGGTGTGATGAGCAGAGCAGCCTTAGATGGTCTGAGGGACGTGGCAGTGAGAGCATGTGTGCTGTGCCATGCTGTGGATGGCACTTTCCTACAGCAGGGGGTGTTGGGGGAAGACGGGAGAATCAGCCCAGGGGGCAGAAGCTGGCTCTGCTTGCGTGGCGTTACTCACCCATGAGCAGCAGGCTGGATGTCAGCCTGCCCTGCCACCGTCCTCCTGCCTCTGCATTCAGCTCTTGGAGGCGCTCCATGATGTTCCCATAGCACACAAAACCGTTCCCCACGGAGCCCCCCTGGCACGTGCACCTGGGAAGGGATTGGAATTTTAGCTGTGGCTCTCAATAAACCGGCGCCAGGTATTACCTTTTGCTTCCCTGAAGGCATTTTCAGGACGTACCAGGGCATTGTATTAATTCTTTGCTTCTGCATGCTGTGAAGTGTGTCACTGTGACGGCTGCTTGCCTGATGTGCTGGACTCCTGTCACTTGGGCCAGGAGACAGGGGTGTCTGTCTTGCAGGACGTCTGACTAGAGGCTATGTGGAGCCTCTGGTCCCAAAATGTGATTGCTGGAGCCCAGAAATCCACTGCCTGTCTATTGGCAAGGAGAGGGCACAGCACAAATGTACAGGGCGCCCCTCTTGCAGCAGGGAGGCTGTTTATTGAAGGCCTCACTCATGCCACGGGACTTGGCAGGATTAATGGTAGTTAAGGGAGGTGATGGCAGCTCATCAGTCCTTGGAAGAACTGTATGAGTTTTGTAGAAAAAGCAGACTGGTGTCAGTCCTTTCAACAAAGCAAAGGGGTGGTTTGATACCCTGCCCTTTAAGTAATGCAACCATTTTGGGCAGTAATACTTGTACTTTTAACATTATCTTTTTTTTCTGAAGCTGCTGCAGCACAAAATCTCATGCTTTTTTAGATGTATGCTTTATGTTGCTGCTGTCTCTACTGCAAATAGCATCTCGTATGCAACACCCTGGCTGTCTCCTGGGGGCTCCAGCCTGTGAGAGGTGCCAGTGATGTGTGCCTGACCCAGTACTCTGGATGTCTAAAGCAGACTCAGGTCATGGTGCCCATGAGATGGACAGATAGACACTGGATTTAATAGTACTTTGCCCAATTAAGTCTGCAGCATGTTCGATATTCATATAAGCCCTATCCATAATAATTCATCTCTCTGGATATTTTTTTTTAATGGCATCACTAGAGAAGGAACATTGCTTCATGTGAGCAAAAGATGTCCTTTCTCTAATTAATCATTTCCATGTGCTGGTTGTTCCAAGCACACATCTGCCACTCACACCCCACAGTAGCATGGGCCTGATGCCAAACCCTCTCCTTTTTTCCATGTATGGTCTCTGCTATAGCTGTTTCTCTGGTGAGAGCCATATTATTTGAAAATCCCCACAAGTCCCTGCAATCTAGGGAGCTGCACACAGGCTTAGAGGAGTGCTGAGATTTTGGCCAAGAGGCTCAAGCTTTGACTCTGATCCTGAGTAAAAATGGCAGTCTAAAAGCATCTTAAATTTTTAGGATGCTGTTCTGATGGTGAACCCACTTCTTTTTAAGGGGATCTCTTGAGCAGAGAGAGTATGACTGTGGAGCCTGGATGAAGGGTTTACAGCTGGGAGTGAGGAACAGCTGGTCCTTGGGAGCTGGTCCCTTTTTTCTGGTGGGGTGAATATTGCTGTATTGCTGTAGGTAGCCTTCTTCCACTTCTGAACAGAGAAGTGAATAACTGAGGCTTCAAAGGAGCTTATAAATAGCATAGTAGAAAAAAGGAACTATCCTTGAAATATGGCATGAATCAGATCCAGGTTTCAAAATAAAGCTCTCTTTTTCATTCAATGTTCATAAAGAAACAGGTGGTTAAACAAAATAACTTTTTTGGCTATCATTTCTGGGGGCACAGTGAACTGCAGAAATGCTACATAGTTTGAAACTTCCCTCCTGAAAATAATACTGCTTATAACTGAATGGGCATCCAAGTTCCATAGTTTGGATTTATATTCCAAAGGAAAGCATTGAGCAAATTAGCACCTATTGCATGGGACTGAACCCTCCAGCCTGTGTGTTTCCTCACTCCTTCTGATGAAGGAATTGATCCTGTGTGGCTGGGCATGGGGAGGACCAGCTGGGTGACTGACTAGATGGATCTGTTTTGTCTTAGCTTTGTTTGCAAGGACTGCTTTGGAACTCAAAGTGTTTATGGCTTTGCAGGTTTTGCTTTGATGCACAGCTTTCTGTACGGGCTGAGTGTCTCTAAAGAGAACAGCTTTGCACCAAACCCTGCTGCACTACCTGAACTCAGCTGTTTGATGTTTTCATGGTATGCTGAACAGGTAGCATAGGCAGGAACTGAAAGAGAGGGGAACTGTCACCACTTCAGCTTACTCAGGGAAGAAAAACTATCTCTAGAAGGGGAAAGCTCAGCTTTCTGTCTCCATTTTACGACAGCCCTCTATAACAGAGTTTTGGTTTATGAAGCTACTAATTTCTACATTGAAGACCTAGAGGAAAAATAAGAGTGGGATTAAGAGAAAATAATAGAGTTTAACTGACAGAAAGGCAGCTCTCCTTGGAAACCAGAGAGGTTATGATCTAATATGCAGTGTAATTCTACACAGGCTGGAGTTTCATAGCTTCTGGGTAAGGCTGAACATGATTACTGTGCTGAAGCAATGCTACAGAAAGAGTCAGCACTCACTCAGGAAAAATCTGTATGGGAATGTAAAACAGAGGCAATCGTTATTTTTGAGCAGGTTGCTGTATTATATTCACAAATCAAATATTTGGGCTTTTTGTATTTTTGCGTGTATGAGAGATTTATTCCTGTACACATTATTTGGTTCTGGAGAAAGTAAAACTGTCTGTGTGGGGAAAGCTAATAACACAAATGTATCCTTAAAAAAACCAAAACAACACAAAAATAGAAAGGAAGCAATGCAGTTTTGTGGTCTCTGTTATAGCTTTGTGTTTTAGAAAAAGAAAAAAAAAACAATCAAAAAAGACTTCCCAAATAAATTTAAAATCTGGGATGCAGCCAAAATAGAGTCTGTCACTTACCAGAATCTATTTATTGTGCCCACATTTACAAATCAATGCTTTTCTTTGTAAAGTTCCTCTTTCATAAATGGTTCTTCCTTAGCTCAAGTTTGATTTCAATCCCACTCCATTCTTCTGTACTTGTTTTTGCCATTAAATACCATTAAATGAATGATACACAAAGCATTTTTATTGTTCTTTTCCATCTCCAGTAACAAATCTTTAATTTTCCCATTCTAAAGTTCTCAAAACTTCCTTGGCTTTCAAAAACTGTGTTGCAGCAGTGAAACAGTGACTAATTACAAGAAAAGCTCCTGATTGGGAATTTTATTTCAAAATTTCAACTGATGTTGTGCAGTAAGGTAGTACTCTATAACTAAATATTGTGAGTCTGTAGTAAGCAGTTTGAGTAGCATACTATGCTGTAGAAGAGAACTAGGGGATATTTGTGATAACTTTGTTTGAAATTGGAACAACTTGCCCAAAAATGATGCTGATATTACCCTAAGTGATGCTGATAATATCCTGCAAGGGAAAGCTGCATGATGACACAAGGACTGGCAATAAGAATTCTCTCCTGAGTGAATGCTTTCTGTATACAGATCTATATGATAATTTGTTCCTAACTTAAAATGAGTGGCCTGTCTTATCCTTCATGTTCAAGCTCTCAGCTCCCAAAAACTGATATTTCAGGCACAGCTCTTTAACCCAGTACCTGCCATCACTGGGCTGTAGAAACATGTAAGCCACATTCCATGGTTTAAGAGAGCTTGGTCGAGTTTAGTGTTCAGACTGACTTTCTTCCTAACATCTGCATAGAATATTTCTGTACAGGAAAAGCAAAGTCTGCCAGAGGTTTTGCAGTTTCCCACCTGCTTGACTCAAAGTTTTGAGGAGTTTGCTGAGGTTGGTATTGCTTTGACAGCATGGGGGGCAGATTCCCTGGTTGTATCTGTATTGGTATACTCAGAAGAGGCAGGGCTCCAGTGCTGTCCCATAATTAATGCTGATTAATTTTCAACATGTTGCCTGGCATGTTTCTGGCCTGCACCAAGGAGCATTTTCCCAGGCAGTGCCCAGGCACAGTTGAGGGGATAGCATGTGCCAGGGACTCCTGCCAAGAGCCAGTTACTCAGTTTTGGAAGAGACTTTAGCTGTGAGACAGAAAATGCTGCTTGCCCTGAGGAAAAAAGGTTTTGGTCTCTTTTATTTACTAGTATAGAAATGACCTCTGAGTGCTTTAGAAATAAAACTTAATAGGTATTACCAAATGGCCTGATGAAATCTAACACTATGTTAATTGGCTGACCCTAACCCCATTAAATCTTGTGGTTTGTTCTTGGTAAAGAAGCCATTAATGATAATGTCAGGAGATGTTCATCCACAGGACTTGTTTTAGCAGCCCATTTACTAGGGAAGGAGGGAGGAACTGTGCGAAACTTTAATAAGCAAAAAGACTCACGCAATCTGTCCCGGTGCAACTGTTGAGCATTTAGCTCCCTTGTGGCAGGTGTTGTTTGTTTCACAGATGTCCACCATTCTGCATCCTTTCCCAGGTACAAAGTTGGTATAATGCTCCTTGCATTCACAATGGGACTAAAGCAGAAGGATGTGAGAGGGGAGAGAAAATTAGTAAAGCACAAATTGTGGATTTCAGCATAATTTCTGGAACTAAGGCTTGAACACAGTGTCTTAGTTAATCACCTGGTGAGTTCAGACACAAATATAAAGCTTGTATTTGTACACACCAGCGTGTGTTTCAGCCACAAGCACTTCACTGAGCTATGATCACAAACTGCAAAACAACCCTGGATGATCAAGTCCCTTTTTGTCTCTTCAGGGTGTCCAAGCAAACCAGGCCTTTTGAAGCCTTGTTTTTTTGATGGTGTGAGTTTTACGCACAGAAATCTGAGCCAGTTCCCAACATCATGAATAATATGCAATCTTTATAAAAAGTGCTGTTCATTGATTGTTTTCAAAGACCCAAAGAAAGAAGCAAAGATTGCTTCTTTCCTAAATAAACTAACTTTAGACATGTATCTGTGGTACCTGTATAAGGACCCTACTGGTCCTACAAGTCCCCTGTGTTCAGAGAGGCAAAATTTAACTGGGAGAAGATTTATTTCAATGCCTCCCTTTTGGGGAGGCGAATTGGAGCCAAAATATTCCTAGGAAAAAGAACGCCATTGCCATTCCTGTTTGCAGAGGGGAGATAAAGAGACTCTGTCCTGGTGAACAGCAGGGCGTATGTCAAACCTGGGAGGAGCGCTTGATTTCCTTGAGACTTGTTTCCATTCTCTCATGGCTTCTTTTCGGAGAGGAGAGAAAGCATTGTTTCTTCTTGGGCAGTTACACTGACCTTTCCGGGACTGTCATAGATGCAAATGCTGGACTGTGCAGGGCAGTTCCCATGTGCTGCTTGACAAGGGTCTGTGGGCAGGCAGATTTCACCATCCCCCCTGTAACCTTCTCGACAGGTGCATTTGTGCTGGTTTGGCCCGAGGTAAATGCAGTCGGCATTAGGATCACAGACCTCTCTGGAGCATGGGTTGATAGCTTGTGGAAAAGAAGTGAAGTAAATGAATTATTGCCCACAGTTCTAAAATTGAAGGCAAGGACTTACCAGAGCACCTCCATGCCAAACAAAGCCTGGGCAGACTAAACTTTTCATAACAGCCAAGTCTGAAGTATTGTGGTGGCATGGAGATGGAAGGGAGGAATATGTTTATGCTAACGTAGCAACCAACTGTTTGCTTTCAAGCAGAAATGATCTCTTAACTTCGCAAATTGAGTTATAAACAGATTAAAACATGTAACGTGCTCATTAAAATATCACAACTATTTCCTTGTTGTCTGGTGCGTTTTAACTAGAGAAGGTCAGGTAGGTGGTATGAGGTCTGTGCAAGCTTTAGGCACATGTTAGATCAGTTGGAAAATATTTCTCAATACAATGGGCCTTTGCTGTTTTCTTTCCAGTAATTAAACAAAAAAATGTCATTGGTTCAGCTAGATGAAAACTGGCCAGCAAGTGCTTTAGTCTTCCACACTGTTCTACTTTCAGGGTTGCAGTAAAAGCTCACTAGTTATTTTCATGAACCATTTTTTTTAAGCAATGGCACTGCTTGTTCTTTTTCAAAATCAAACAGTGCTTGAAGAACATCTTCTCACACCTTTGTGTTCAGGTTAGGTTAAGGTTAATCACACATATCTAGAAGATGGCACACCCTGGATGCACCTAAAAAGCGGTGCTTGCTGCTTCCCCCTTTTTCTTCCCTTACTTTCCCCTCAGCTGGGACTGAGAGGATTGGCAAGGCTCAGCTTTATTCTTTCAGGCCTTCTCTTCTGGTCTAGTGTATAATCATGCACACACACATGTTCATATGCTCAAATCAGCCTAAAGCAATGCCACCTCCCAGCTTAACCTGAAGTAGCCACTGCTGCCTTACTTGTGTGCTTAGTTGCTCTGGAGGAACTGTTTTCCCTGTGCTTTCCAGCCAGTCAAATACAAAAGCCACTATCTTAAGCCACAGATGACCCCAGTATCTGAAGGCACTGGGACAGAGGGTCAGCATCCATGCAAGTTGCATCAATATAAACGCCAAGAGAGGGAGGGGTACTAGCATCCTCTTTCTCTGCTGGATTCTGCATTTTCATTGTGTCTGGTCTATGCTGCCTACTAGAAGAACCTCACATTTCCTGAGGAATGACTTTCTGATGATCTGCTCTTGTGTGGTGTTTGAGCCTATTCAGAGAGGATGACACAAAGCACCAAGAGGACTGAATACAAGTATTTCCAGACAGAATACAAAGCATTGCATTTGGGGCCTGATCTAAGACAGCATCTACTAAACTGTGCTTTCCACATCAGATTAAACAATATTCTTTGTTGCAATTGGTCTAGAAAGAAGAACTGGTACCAGAAGACATAAGGTGAGTAGAGAAAAGAAAATCGGGGCTCTTATACAGTTAATTTGGGCATTCAATGGCAGATTGAGGAGTCTATAAAGACACCTCTGAATTTACCTCTAGCTGAGAGGCTATTAGCTTTGTTTCATGAAAAACAGGAAAGCTAAAATGAACTTCACTTGCCTGTAGCATTTGCGCTTGCTGATGGAACTGAGCTGCCACATGATGGATGCTCAATAAATGTAAGATGTTGGTTGCTGTTGTTGATTTTTATGGAAGCAAACTACAAGGCTGAACTGTACCAAGCAGAGGGATATGACAGGAGTGGAATTGTAAGCACTGATGGCTCAGTACCCACCTTATGTATTTCAAGGGGATTAACTAGCTTTAGTCTGGTTGCATGGATTGAAACTTGTTAGCAATTGAATGGATGTACTTCTGAAGCACATTTTAGGATTTTGTTTCATCCCGAAGGAATCTAGTTTGTGCTTTGGGATATGAACCTATGAAAAATTAGATAGTGAGATGTGGCTCAAATGCATGTTCCATATCTGAAGCGTAACACTAAAGGTTGTATATTCAAAGAACCGGGGCAGACATGGAAATCACTCACGTTCACATTGTGTGCTGTCCCCGTGGAAGTTGGGCAGACATGAGCATTGCAGTTGTCTTCCATCTTCCCCTGAGGCTGCACACCTGGAGTTTGCAGGGCACTGCAGTGCCTCGCATTCGGCTATTGCTGGGGGACAGAGGTGACAGGTTAGGCCGTGTCAGGAGACACCGTATTCTGCAGTCAGTGAGTTCAAAGTACGCCCAATCCAGACACCATCGATGTTGCCATCAGTTTCCTTCTAGGGGTTCAAGTGGCGGGGATGGTTCTGAGAGCTCACACGCAGACTTTGAGGTTCGGTGTGTGCTTGGTTGCTCTGGCATGACCGACCTGAGGCTAACTCAACCTTGCCAATTCTAAC
Source organism: Pomatostomus ruficeps (assembly GCA_013400735.1). Taxonomy (NCBI): domain Eukaryota; kingdom Metazoa; phylum Chordata; class Aves; order Passeriformes; family Timaliidae; genus Pomatostomus; species Pomatostomus ruficeps. The sequence continues at coordinate 54,928 of VYZT01055513.1, read as the reverse complement.
TATATCACAGCTGTTGAATACATCTCAGATGGAAAGCAGCCTACTTACGCTGATCACAGCGGACCCCTTGGTATCCAGACAGGCAAGTGCATCCTCCATCCCCCGTAATTCCACTGTTGCATATTCCGTGAATGCAGTCACAAACTATAGGGAGAAATGGATTTGCTTTCCTGAATAATAATGATATTTGGAGAGGCATTGTTCTTGGTTATACACAGCAAAGAGTGTCCTGCTCAACAGCCTTGGCCAAACCAGGCTTTGACCTGAGTGCCTGAATTTATAGGCTTCCATGACTGAGATGATCAGTACTTGCAGTCACATACACCAGTAAATAACACACTAATTTTTGAAGGCAGTTAAGAACTCAGAGTCTGACAATCACTATAAACTCCAAACTGACGTGTTGTTAATGCCATAAAATTTGTAAAATCTGACAGTCTGAAGCCAAAACTGGATATAATGAATGACATAGACCTCTTTAAAAATGATTAACCTATTGCCTATTTTTGGCTTCAATTCTGTTTGTATCTCTCAAGCATCTCAAGAAGATATGAGTTGTGTGACTTTTTTTCCCCACTCCCTAAACAGAATTTATTTAGTTAAAAGCATAATTAATCACTGTGAAGGTCTCAGGCTTCTTTCTCTCTTTCTCTCTTTCTCTCTTTCTCTCTTTCTCTCTTTCTCTCTTTCTCTCTTTCTCTCTCCCTCCCTCCCTATATTCTCTCATTTCTGGTTATATTCTGGTTACAAACCCAATGATAATATGAACACAAGATGATGCATTCACAGTCCAGGTGACTATGAGACCCTTCTATAAGTAAGTTTTGAAGCCTTAAGTATACTCAAAAAGCTTTATAGTTGTAACTGTTTGAATTATGGCAATGATGCTTTTTAAAAGGCCATTTACAGTTACACTTGGAAAAGTCTCAAAGATGTACAGAATTGTATTGCTGACTTCATGTTTAAGCTGCAGTGATGCAGCATATCCTCTTCCCCTTAAAAATGTATCTTGTGTTCATACAGATAACCTGCACTAATTAATAACTACCCACCTATGTTAGTAGTCATAATATAAAAACCAGGAATGTCTAAGATATTACTTTAAAGCAATTAGACACAAATGAATATTTTTTATATTTTATTTCTTTTGGAACACTTGGAGGAGCTCAAATATCTAAAAACTGAAGTGTAAAATGTTGCTTCAATTAATACATAATTGAACCCTCTGGTAGCTTCTTGGAAAATAATTACATTTGTGATATTGAATTCATTGAAATACTCTATTTTCATGAAAATGCTGGCTCAGTTACATTTCTGTGTATCAACACTGGCATCCAGTGGACAGCTGGTAGAAAAAAGTGCTTTTGAGCCAGCAGTGGTGTAAGATTAGTGTAGAAAGGCCAAAGCAGATTATTTAAATTGAGACCATTTGTGACTCTTTAGAAGTAACATTATGTAAATCTTGAGGGAAGAAAATGAGTTTTACTTAACTATTAACACTTAAGAATAAGACTCCTTTAAATTTTTTTCAGGCAGTGTTCTGGTTTTTCAGTGTAATTTTCAGCAAGAGTCAGGAAGGTAAAATAGTAGAGACCATTAAGAAACAGGGAAAGTGGAAAATGTTACATACATACATACACTTGTGATACATATGCATCTACAAAGTGCACACGGCTTTAATCCCTCCTAAAGACTTCCTCTTTTGATAGATGTATGGCTAATCAGTAAATTCATCAGCCACCCAAAACCCCAGATCTAAACCAAATACACCCTATTGCACACTTTTGACAGATTTATTTGTCTCCCTGGCACAGAATAGGGTGAAGAGCTCTCTTTCCTTTCCCCATTGTGTTCTCTGAGGCAGACAGCAGCTCTTACTGGGAAATCTTTGTGCCCTCTACCCATTCCACTGTGATTTCTTGGAGTCTGAATACAGCTTTCTTACAGCTTTCACTCCCTTCTTTTCCCTAACCAAATAAAGGAAGCTCAAACTTACCTGATGTGCAGTCGGGACCGAATAAATCATCTTTGGCACATTTTTCACACGCTGTCCCACCAAATCCTTTCTGTGAATTACACAATGGAAATCAGAACTTAAGTTTCTTACATATCTTGATACAGACAGATTTATGCTTAGCAGGCTGAAAACAGCATCCTTTGCTGGCAAAACAAAATAACATGGAAGTTTCAATCAGCAAATTAAAAAAAATAACTACCACGATCTAGAAAACATTGTCTTTTGAACAATCTAGCTCCCACATCTTTTTAAAAAATAATTTGTAGATCTTCAAATTAGATATTCAGAATGTCAAGTTAACAATGAAGTGTTGTAATCAAGCCTAATGTCCAGATCAGGCTTACAATTGTTGGGTTGTATTTTCTGGCTACTTCTACCTTTGTCTCTTTTTCACATGTCCCCAGAAGAGGATTTTGGATGTAAAGATGAACCAGTAGAGGGGGAGGTAAAAAAGTTTAATTTGAATTGTGTCTTAAAGAATCTTTTTGCCTGAGGTTAAGCACTACATGTTGCTCTCTCAGCAAAGGAACAATGTATGGAGAGTATAGCCCCATGTAAAAGTACTTTCTAATTAAGGTAAAAAGTCACAAGTAATGGCACACTCTAAAAAAAAAATAAAAATAGAGGAACTCAAAACACCTGTCTCAGGAAGGCAAAATGAAAGAATTTTTAATAATTTCATCTGAACATGCTCAAGTCTGTAAATACAATAGAGTGAAGATTAGTGCAATCCAAGCAAAAAATGAGCTCCAATCTGATCATCTCTGCTGTTTCTGGAATACTTTCCTTTAATGTATTTATACAGTGGAATATGCATTATTTTTCAGCACAACTTACATGCTATTGTATTTTTTTTCATTTAGAAGAAAGGACGTACCTGACAAGTGCATGTTCCATTCCCAGTTATGCCTTGTGAGCAGTGGCCTCTCCCACTGCATGGTGATGCAGCTCCTCCTGGACATGCTGGAATGACAATGTTTAAGCCATCAGTCACCTTGCTATGACCCACATGCTCCTCTTGCTTACTGCAGGTGACAGCCTTGGCAGCTGTGGGGTCTTACGCCAGATAGGGACCTTGGGTGACAGCTGTTTTGCAGCTGCCTGAATCTCTTCACAAGAATCTTAGCATCAGCAGAGACCATCACACTCTCTTGTCTGGGAACCTGGGCTAGTGACTGAAGCCAAAGGATTGAACAAAAATAGTTTTCTTATTCTAAAGCACCATTAAATTTTGTCCCTCCTGATCCACCTCTTCAGACACTCTAAGCTGTTGGCTTTTCTGATACAAGTGGAGCTTGCCTGACCACTCCTGTGTGTTAATATAACTCTGATGGACTGAAAATTTGCTCTCAGAATTTTATTTGATGCTCAGAGTTTGTTTTTTCCCACCAAAAACTGCATTTGCTTTATATACAAAATTTTTCCTTTCCTGTGCTATCTCCATAAGACTGTGATAATTGATTCAAACAATCTTGGAAACTGAAATTCAGATATCTCACAACCAAATCCTGTCCAATGGGCTGTGGTCACTAATAAAACTTGTGTACTGAAGATGTGTTAAGCTCTTCAGAGCCTCTGGTGCTAAAACCATGATTATAAGCAGTGGTATAGAAGGTGAGACAGCCTGGACAAAAGCCCCAGCGAGCAGGATCATATAAGAAAAAATGACCATATTCCCAAAGAAAAACAGTTTAATTTTTTTGTCTGAAAGGTTTCAAGATTCAAATCTTTACTGAAAGATTGCCATTAGGAATTGTATATTACAGTATTTTTTAGTCAGATCATTCTGTCAGGTTTTTTCTCCTATGGGGATACCCTTATTTTTCACAGTTGTCCTGCCCCTCCTTGGAAATGAGGTGTTAACTCTCTTCCATAAGCCTTTCCTTCCTGTAATTAGAATTCCCATTAGGTACCATAATTTTGATGCAGTTGGTATCTAAATGTACCAAACTCCTACTGGCCTCACAGGTACTCTGCTGTACCTTGCAGATGGATTTATTGCTTATAGAGTCTCAGAGTTTGTTCTGTGTGGGTGGAGATGGGCAGCACCGGATTTATGCTCCCCTTGCCTAAGTTAATCCTGATTTAGAGTATTTAAGTAATGTGGAAGTTTTAGTAAAAATGAATTTGATTTGGACAGAGCAATGAGCAAATAAGTGGATGTGCATATGTGTACACTTGATTCCACTGAAAGCTTTGGGTCTATACCAATCTGTTAATATTTCTTAATTTATTCCTCAATGTAGTCTGAGGTCTATTGTATCCACATAAGCTTCTTGTGAAAAACCAAGAAATTTAAAGATTAAAGTTTTAGTGCTGTTTATCTCCTACATGCTGAAATAGTAAGATGTTTTAAGAATTTAGGTTAAATAACTATAACTGAGGGAAAGTAATGAATACATATAGTTTAATCTTTAAAGTGGCTTTTAGTGAACCTTGTTTTCTGGCTACCATGTGATAGCTAAATCTTTAGGACTCATGGCAACTGTTTAATATTTGCACAGAAGGGGAAAAAACCCACTTACTCTGATGCTTTTGTTGAATGTACAAGGATAGAGAAAACTCAGAGTTCATGGTATAATTCCTAGGAAAAGTTACTTTAAAATTGTTGATGAAGAAGGGGGTTTTTTTTGCTGTTGGCACTCATTGCACTTCCCCTTGTCTTCACTACATCTTGTCTCTAGTTTTGATACCAGCACCAAGGGACAGCTTTATCAGAGGCTGGGTAAATTACAGTATTGTTGTACAAGTTTGGCCAGGCAGAAAAAGTGCTCCCTGCAGCCAGCAGGGCCACAGGAGGCAGTGCTGGGACACGAGAGCAGTGCTGGCACGTCACCTGCTGCCACCCTGGGGAGAAGCGAGACCCTTGCTTTTATCGAGGACGCTTTTTGAAAAGCAGTAAGAAAGAGATGCTCTTGCTTATCTCTTAACAGCTGTCAGAGTATGAAGGCCAAATCTTTGAATCTAGGCCAAAAGAACCTAAATTTATCACCTTTATTTTTTTGCCCTGTGGAGTTGAATTCAGCACTTCCCAAGCATTGTCAAACACAGCCACAAAGTACTTCTCTTCACCTGACTCCCTGTGAAGCTGGAGCAGTGAGTAGTACTTGCAAAGATGTATTTTGGACCACATAATTTGATAGCATTAAATTTAGTATCTTTCCTCTTGGCCTTTATTTTTTCTTTTCACATTTCCACCTCTTTATTCTTACAGTCCTTTCTACTCAGTTGATCATGCCATACACCTTTCAGTTGGTACCCAGGCTTTTCTTTGGAGCCATGGAAATACTTGCCCAGAGTGGGAACCTGTGTTGGGTTAGGGAGTAACTCCACTAGCTGTATTACCTGTGGTTGGATGATACTGGCACTGTTGAAAGGCTGTGCTCTTCCCCCCTAGGCCTTTCCTGACCCTTTACTTTTCCCTTTTGACTTTATCACTTTTTACAGAGAGACTGGTGTGCAGCTGGATGGCTTGGTGTTCTTCATGGGGAGGGAAGGGGAAAAAAGATCTTTCGTTCACACTGTGTTTCAGCATGTGCTATCATTTACGGAAGCCAAAGTGCTGTTTAAGACCTAGTTTTGTCCTTGCCATCAGATGCTAAATGTGAAGTAAACCCCTAGTCAGGGATTTTTGCCTGTCCTCAGGAAGGACCGTCTTTCCTCCAAACATTTCAAGTTGTGCCGTATTCTATTACAGAAGTTGTGATAACATAGAGATAACTATTTTTTTCCTCCAAATGAAAGGAGAAACAATGCTGAGACCTTGATTCTTCACCTTCTGGGGTCAGGAAGTTTGTCCAAAGGAAGACAGGGTTTCCTTGCCTTTGCAGCCTCCTTCTCACAATGGTGCAGGCAGGGCTCCGACTCTGGGGCAGGGAACTATGCCCCTCTCCAGAAATACTGATGCCCCTTGTGTGGCTGCCCAGAGCACCCTGATTATGGGATATGAGCACTCAGGCTAAATTTGGGGGTGGAGTGGTAAACCATCACACAGGTCACTCTCTTCAGAAGATATGAGCACACACTCCACACTCAGCTCTTTTCCTGCCTTTTCTCTTGAAGTCGCTGTAAGCTGCTGTTGGGCTGCTTTCCTTTAGTAGATAAATGACTGGTATTTAAACTGATTTCCTTTAGTAGAGAAATGATTAGTATTTCAATAATAGCTTGAGCTAAAATTACAATTTTTTAAAATCTATTTTGTGGACAAAGGACTTCACAGACATTGAAATAGACCTTGAGGCCATTAACTAAAGGAGGAAACACCCTGGCTGGGCAGGGAAACTTCCTCTGTGGGTCTGGATGTCCATCTTGGTAGCCTGAGATTTGATGCATTTGTGGAGATGCTGAAAAGCTTTTCCTGAGGAAGGGGCAGCAGGAGGGGAGGCACCCCTGATTCCCTTGTTTCAGTAGTGGCCTTCAGCATTCACAGGCAGTTCAAGAAACCTTTTCAAGTTGAGCTGAAAGAACAGATCCTCCCTGCATCACAAAGTAAATAATTAAAGAGACTTGGAAATATTTCAGAGGCAGATGAGGGTGGTTTTGACCTAAAATGAAACATTTACATCTGTAGTTTGAAAATCTTAATTTTTAAAGTTCATTATGGAGGTCTTCCCAAGTGAAATAATTTTGCAGGCATTGACTGAAATTATTTGTTTTGAAAATCTCAAAATCAAGGAGGTTTTCTGAGGCTCTTTAAATTTTTCTCAGAATTTTTCTTTTTAAATGAATCTTTGAATATCTGTTTTTCTTTAAACCCTCTAAGTTTTAGCTGAAAACTGGTATTTATTTCTACTTGTATAACAAACTCTGAGGAGCAAACTTATTGCAGCAATAGTTTCTGAAAAGAAGAAAAGATGCTGCTTTATATCTATTCAAATTCTATCTGGAAATAAAATCCCAAAGCCCAGAGCATCTTACCCATGCAGTCTGGGCCCCAGTGTCCCTGGCAGCACTCAGGTTGTTCAAATTCCTTCACACAACGATGCCGACAGCCCGGAAAAGAAAGTGTGTGTGCTTTAATTTCTAGATAATACCTGAGGAAAAGAAGTTAGAGCTGGTTTACAAGCCTTCCATGGGGAAAAATGAAATTCTTAACTTCCTCTTCTCCTTTCAGTGTCAGACAAGAGCACTTTAAGCTTAGTTACAGTGATCTGCCTTTTTTTTCTTCATTAAATCACATATTGAACATCAAGGTCTAAAAAGATCCCTGGAGCTGTTTCTTTTAGACAGTGTATTTATCTTCCCACCCCAGCCTAAATACAGCACATTTCTCTAAGTTTTGATTTGAAACAGTATTTAAAAGATATTTAACATCAAGGTTCTTTAAATGCTAAGTAAGCTCAGAATAGTTATGTTTTATCTTAAGTAGTTACATTTTCTATAAAATACTGCTTTTTTTTCTTTTTACAATCTGTATGGCAATATGTCAAATTGGTTTTGAGATATCTCTTCATGCCTTTCACCCTCACAACTCCCGGATCTAGAAGTTTGAAAAAGACATTATTTATATGATACATAAAATTAATACATAAATATAATATGATAATATATATTTATAATATATTTTTGTATCATTCACATCAAGTATGCAGAATAAATATGGAAGAGATTATATGATATTATTCAAGAGAAAATCTGTTAGAACATCAATAGCAAAGTTTATTTTCCTCTTATATCACTTGCTGATTAACTTCAAGCATCAAATACCCTGAATGCAGCTTGAGTTCTGGAGTTGGTGAATCCAATGGTAAATTTTCCATAAGAAAATTGCATAGACTAGAGCACTTTTGATATGAATGAACATTTTCTAACTCATGAAGAAAAGCTCTGAGAGAGGAGATACCTGCAGTCTGGTATCCCTGTCCCGTTGGTAATTTTGGTGTAACCAGCAGGGCACTGGGTGTCAAGGTTTAAAGAGCAAGGTACACATTTGGTTTTCAGTCTAATGAGCAACTTTTGATCACATTGATTTTTCACCTGCAACAGGAGAAGAACAATTAAAAAGAAGGAAAAACGCTACCGCAATGACATTGCTGAAACATGACAAGTTTAACTCAGCTTTGTTCTCACTCACAGCTGCAAGTTCTTTTCTGTTCAGCAGGAGTTCCTTGTTTTGGAGCTAGACAAGATAATAGACCACATATTAGTGCTTTGCAATATCATTGTCTGCATAAAATATGTCCAATGACTGCAGGATAAACCCTTCTAAGTGTAATACTTTTCCTAAGAGTGCTTTATCAACAAATGCTAAGTTTGTCAGACTTAAAGCCGGGTTACAGGGACGACATCAGCCTACGGAGGGTTAGTTCCAAACTTGCTGACAAGTGCCTTCTCCACTCAGAGGCAAAATTAAACAAGGTGTGAAGGAAGTTGCTCACGGCTCTAGGCACACAGAGAGCACAGCACCAGCCTGTGGAAGAAAAGCTCCTCTCAAAAGTGGGTTTCATAGTGTCAGCAGCACCATATTGATCTAAAGGGCTACGGTTGGTATTTGCAAATTGATATCAAAGAAAGACATCTAGCTTTGCATTCAAATCTAGTGGAGGTTTTGGTTCTGACCCCACCAGACCACACTAAGAAGAGCAGCCTCCTCTTTTTTTTTTTTAACCTGTTTTATGTATGTTTTTTAAAGCAATAAGTCTTTGCTGAACTGCATCTTATGCCAGCTTCATCTTCTTTCTTCCTGGTATTTGTAGAAGTAAGTTAATAATTCAGAAATGGTGAGAAATGATCTAATTCAGAGTATGGCTTTTAAAAACCAGCAATGTAACCCTGTGCAGTCCAGAGAGTACTGGACTTTCTGGGCACATGTGGGATACTGCAGCCTCTGCAGAACCTCACAGCTGGTCTGGGTGGGTACCCTGGCACCTTGGGCAGGATTTCTATATGTCCTGTGGTGGTCCTGGATGAAGTCCTCACTCCGCAGTTTTGCCTTGTGACAGCTGGACATTTCAGCAGCAAAGATCATGAAGATGTATCATAGGTACTGATAAGGAGATTCAGCTTCATAACATGTGAGAGACTGCATGTGATTGCCACCACCCAGTTATAAGCATGTTTCAACATCTCTTTAGTTGTCAAATTTTAGTTTTCATAACTGCACTGTTGAAATCTGGTCTGGGTAACACTGAAGTATTTGGGCAGTGAAACCCTTTTGCTGTGTAGATGTTTGTCAGGTGTCTTTTAAGTAAAAATGTGACCTTTTTCTAAATGTGGGTATAGTGTGGATACAGCTTGAAATGACATTTAGTTGTCATTAAAAAGGCACCACATAAAATTTCATATTTGGAACAATAAAATTCACTGAGAGTTTTGGAAATGAAAAATTTAAATAAAAATAACTTATGCCCTTTCCCTACCACCAGCTGTAAAACTGTTTTGGAATGGTAGCATTATTTTCACTTTCTCCCATTTCCTCATTTTCCCTTTTTGCTTTTAGGGAAAATGGAAGAAAGTTGACTTTTTAGTGTCTCTTCTTTTAATTTTTTTTAAAGAAAAAGAATAACTTTAACATATTTCCCAGTACTTTTTGTACACTTCAATGTATTTTTCCATTTAAAAACGGCAACCAACCAACAACAATAGCAACAAAACCCCTGGGTGTCTTCTCTTTCCCCCTCCTAATTTCTCTCTGTCCTTTTGTTTCCTCTTCTAAATGTGTTCTGTCTCTCTACAAGGGTGATGAAAACAGATGTTACGAAATTCCACAGATTCATAGTATTTGTACATGACAAATGCACCACTTCCCCATGGGCCTACCAAACCTTTAATTACATTTATAACTTTGTGTTATTACTTTAAATAGCTCAATTCTTTAGATTTTTTCCTTACCTGTTTAAAATGGCTTTTCCTTCTTTTAGTTAGTAGGAACAGATAAGTTTCACTATAGAAATCTTTCTGCTGTCATCTTCTGATTTATCAGAAATCCCAGTCAATTTCTTTTGATAAATGTATCATTTATAGTTTTTTGCCACATTTGCCTTTTTTAGAGACTTTTTTAGTGTACTCTTACTATATCATTTGAGCCAAATTCTCATGCAGAATAAACAGATGCACTGTTGTTATTTCGGGGGACTGAATTACAGAGCTCTTAGGTTTTAATTCATTGAATTATTAATATTAGAATATAATTCATTCATATTCATTATAATATGCACCAGTGACTGTTAAAGTGGGTTTTTCTTCTATAATATACAGTATCTGATAACTGTTCTCTCTATAACACATAGTAATATAGACAAATAATAATCCATTATTAAAAAAGCTGCTTCTTACCTCATCTTGGACTTGTGATGTCAAACATAGTTTCTCTGCAACCAAAAAAGCAAAAAAGAATAAAAGCCCTGGACTTTTTTCCATTGTGAATTGTACTTTTTTCTTTCAGAGCCCTCCAAACACGGAAACTCAAATTCTGATGTAAAATGATGGTTAGAGGTGCTATTTCTTCTGCATTCTCAGGCAAATAATTTAACAGGTCTCTTGTCTTCCCCAAGGTAAAGGTAAATGAGTGAAGGATTCGGCATGTGGAGCTTGCCCAGGCAGGAGAGATTCCAGAATGCAGGGTATTTGCTGAAAGTTTTCACTGGAATAAAGCCTTCCTCACTGAATGACAGGATATCCTGACAGGGCTCTGATCATTTATCCCTCTCTCCGGAGCTGTTGATAGCACAAAACCAAGGACACTGAGCTGTTATGACAGAAGATGATTTCTTCTTTTAGGTGAGCGGGGATAGGGAGCTGCAGAAGCTACTGTGCTTCTCATTATTGCAGTTGTTAACTGACCTAAGAGAGAGCAAAGGATCTCTGGATGTTGGTTTATCAGCCCTAATAACATAAGAGTGGGTCCCCCCAACATGGTTCTGGGAGAAACACTACTGACTTTATCTCAGGGGGCCAAAGAACATATTCCAGCNCCTTTTTTTGCTGTTTTTGTTAAATCATTTGGACTGATTTTCTGGAGCTAAGCAGAGGAAAATTGACTCAGCTATATTATTTCGATATGGTTGGGAGAGATGAATATTCAGACATTTTGATTTGCCAAAAGCAGGGCTTTTTCTTTCTTCTCATCATTTTTCAACTCATTTCTAGTGCTGCTCTTTGCTGCTGCTCTCGTCAGTCTTGTAAGGTCAGGCTCTCTCATATCTCAAATACCCAATAATGTGGCTCCCTCCAGTTTGTCAGCTTTGCCTGGTCCCCCTGACCTTAGAATTTTTTCTGTCATTTGAAGGTACTCCTTAAGGGTGCCTTGGTACAAAGCTGTACTTCGTAACATCTTATCTTTAACTCCATGTTGTTTTCCTAAAGAACTCAGTGGTGATAAACATGTAACATAATGTATAAATCCATCTACTTTTGTTATATACTCTAAAAGATTACTGCAAAACTGCTGGTAGGAGATGGCAGGGCAAGGTGTTTCCTGTGCACTCATCAGATCCTGTTCCTTTCTCCACATGATGAGGAAAGTAAATAATTTGTTGTTTATGCAGACATGATAGCAGCCAGGGTTGTGATGGACATGCTGACAGCAGGCATGTTCCTGAGACATGTTTCTTTTTCCTGAGGTCAAGGCCTTTTGCATTACTTTGGCTTTGCAGACAATGTACAAACTGGCCTGGCGGAAGCGATGGCTCATGTTTTACTCCAAAAGCAGAATCCTGGAGGAACTTCTCTTCTGTGTGGTGATAACCCATGGCCGCATCCCGTTCTCTGTGGGATACTTGGGAGTGAAACACCCTCCTTCTCCTGCAGAAGTACCTTGTTGGAGTGTGCGCAGAGTGGCTGTCTGGGCAGGGTCTGTGCTACCTGGCTAAAACACTTCTGCCTGGTCCCTGGGTGGGTGCTGGCAGGAGCTGACAGCTTCTTCAGCAGCTTGGGGTCAACTGAGTCTCTTGCCTGTGACCACTTCAGGCAGCGCTGCGGTGAAAGGAGCTGTAAATCAAGCATGTCCCTTTCCTGTCCCTTAGCTTGAGATAAAAAGCAACAGCATCAGCTCTCTTGTTATCTGCTCTTGCCTCTTGTATAGACATTTGTGTGAAGTAAACTCTTTTTCCCTTTCCTTCCTCTCCCTTCTCATCAGAGCATGGTCTCCTCACTTACTGCTGTGGTGACTGCTTTCCTTGTTCCAGAGGGACCAGCTAGCCTTTCCTCCTGTTGGTGACAGGCATTTTCCTTCCTTGTGGAGGTTACAGACTGTGCCAGGCTCTGACTACCGCTCCACCTGGCCAGGTCTTGCCCCAGTTGGCAGAAATACAGGCTAGAAAGTCACCTGGCACAAAGGGTGAGGCTCCCTGAGGCCTCAGAGGTGGGAAGGTGGCACCTCAGTGCTGGAAGGAGCCTGTGCATGTGGCAGGGTGTCTGCCAGACAGCCATGGAGCTGGCTTCCTGAAAGCTGGGATCAGTCTGGCATGGAGAGCCCAGCCAAGCCTACCTCCTCAGATGCTCTGTGTCTCAGCTGCTAGTCACCCTTGTACCCCTGAAAATGGTCAGGTTGCAAGTGGCCTGGAGAAAAAGATTATTAAGTGACCGTGTGTGCCTTAATACTGCAAATGCCATGTACTGTGACATTCCTGTCTGTGTGTCACAGTTTTTCTCTGCTCTGCCATTGCATTCCTGAACTAGATGCTCCTACTTCAAGTAATTTTGAACTAGTTGTCCTTTTACTTTCTTCATCCATCTACTGCCTCTCCCCAAGTTACTGCTTCTGTGCTGAAAATGTCAACCAACCAGAGAAAATGTGATGGTGCATTTATGTAGATGCTTTTGAAAACAATGTTTGTGCTACAACATTCAGCATTGGAATTGTTCTTTCTCAGAGCCAGGTTCGTGAGGTCAGTTCAAAAAGTAAGTAAAAATCAGCAGAGATACAGGCATGATGGTTGCAGCATTCAACTTGCTCTACACAGTTTTTATGACCACAGAATTTCTTGCATTTTAAAATTTTTAACTGATTGTTGACTACACATCTTGCATTGTATATTGTTCCCCTTAACTTTCAGAATGCAAAGCTCTCTCAACCAGAGGTGACTGAACAGCATATGGTGAGGTCTCGGAGACTCATACAAAGCTCAGCCATTTCACAATCATATTGCCAAAGCACCATTTCAGAGGAAGAAATAAAAAAAGAAATAAGACTACTATGAAACAAAGTGCGCACTGCAGCCTGAACATTTGTGAGCTCTGCATGATAAAAGCTGGTACTGCTTTCTTGGTATGTTCTACCCTACTTGCAGCTCAAGTCCTCTCCCAGGGGCGCAGCCTTTTTAGTGAAATCTTAGAGAGTGTCAAAGGTGGTGAGGGCAGTATTGAGCTAAATTTGATATTCTTACTTGGTAATTTGGAAGTAAGCAGAAGAAAATCAATGAATTATTATTTTTTTTACTGTATGTGGCTTCTGTTTTAGAGCCAGTCACAGCAGGAAAACTGTCACAGGGGTGTTTGGATATGGTTGGAGGCTCCACATGTCTGAGGGAAGTCACTTTGCTGTTTGTTTGGAAACTGGCTAAAGCACCTTGCAGAGGGGTAGGGAAATATAAAATGTGTGCATAAGAAGAAAGCTTCCTAGGGGGAGGGAGGCTTTGGCTCTGCTAAGAGAAACATCTGAATGCTAATTGTAGCTGGGAGGAAGGGGGGTACAAACCGTCAAGTTGCCTAGGAGGAGGCTTGGGGAAAGGAGGGGGGAATATTTGGGAAATATTGCCTTTGATTAACACACACTTAATTGGAACATAACAAAGAGATTAAAAAAAGAGGTTTGGCAAGTTAAGTCTTTCCAGTGCCGTACATCTGAGGAAGCCAGTGGTGGCCTATGGAGAGCCTGAATGGGCAATGTGGAAAATGCCAGGGGTGTGTAATTTTATCTGTGGGGTTATGACAGCCATCATTTTGAAACACAGTGACTATCAGAACTAATTAATTCTCCAGGCCCAGAGGATGCATTAAGATGGAGCTGCAGCTGGTATGCTGAGGAATGCCACGCACCCGGAAGAGGCCATCGCTTGTGTCCATGCTAATGAGGAGAAGGCATAGACAGCTGATCTAAACCCCAAAGCACTCACGATGCATACAGCTGATGGCAGCCCAGACTGCCAGGCAAGGGGTGGTCTCAGCCATAGATTAGATCCTCATAGTGGCCTCTTCAGCTTTCTTTCTTTCCCTTCTGTTTTGGTGTGGGCTTTTTTTTTTTGGGTTTTTTTTTTTTGGTGTTCTCAAAAGAGGCTTTCAGCTGGTAAATTATAAACAAAAGGCATTCTAGCTGATGCCGTGGCGAGAGGGTTTTGCTAGGGAGCCATGAGGAGGGTGGTGTGTGTGGCGCTAACTTGGACAATGACATTTGCCACAAATTTTCTGGGGAGTATTGGGCTGGGGAGCTGTGAGGCTGAGCTTATAATCAGTATCGTGCTCTAAAGCTGAACAACCACAAAACCACAAAATCAGGGGCTGCTCACTGCAGCTACCTCTGCTACCCTTTCATGTTATTTATAATTGCAGGTTACTTAAAAAAATGAAAGTCATCCTCATGGCAGAAGTAAAATCCCAAGTCTTGTAGGTCAGTAGGATACAGGCCTTGTTGATAAGTCCCCAGTTTCTTGGAAGTGTTCTCCATGCACAGCTGTGAGACAAAAGTACAAGGGGGTGATTCTACAGGGTTCCTGGGCAGCAATGCCATGGGGTGGGGAGAGAACTTAGTAACCTGACTCTGGAAGTGCAGGTGTCTTACAGGGATATTAAAGCCATATTTGTGTCCCTATCTCTGCTTTCCATCTACTACAGTGTCATTCTTGATAGACCATACACAGACTCTGGTCCCATGTTGCTGCCAGCTAATGGTGTGATAATGGTACTGCCCTGGTACAAAATCTCAGGGTTTTTTTAACACTGGCTTTTCTTGGTTATATAACACACTTCAGAATCATTAAATCTCATGTTTAATGGAGTATAACTATAGCAGGTATTCCTTGCAGAGATTTGAAATAAATTAATTGTAATGATGAGCTGCTGGGTAAATACACTAAAATAAATTTGTAGTTTGAGTTAACATCTGACCATGTAATGTCAGCATGTAAGGAGCTTCAACTTTAGGATGTGATCAAAGGATATTGGAAGCTAGGAACAAATAATGGGCTTTCAAAGTTGGCTCAAAGGGATCTTGATAGTAATTCTCAAGCAAACTTGTTTTGCAGTTTATAAACATTCCGGAAAGACAGTGGGGTTGTTTGTATGTGTTTTGTACTGTAGTTCTGCTAAGGCTGCAGTATGTAAAGCAAAAATATTAGGAAAACCCCGCATGGGTTTCTGATGCTATAAATGTTACATTGATTTTTCTAACCCTGTGGTAGAGAAGCAGGATGGAGAGCAGCTCACACATTTCAGACCTTACCAGCTGGCCGTAGTAGGACTGGGGATGTTTGGGAAATCCGGGCACCATAAATTAAGGGATTTTGTGGAGCTGAGTGCAGGAACAGAGGCTGTGTTGTTGCAACAATGTTATTACCTGATGACTTCCTTCCTTGCTCTAGACAATGCAAAGAGCTTGCTGTAATCTTGGCTTATACAGGACTCATGCATTTTCATTGTAATAATTCTGTTTTGACAAATCAGACTTAAACAAAGTTAGATTAACGTAGTTAATAATTTACTACAAATGCAACTGAATTGCAGATAGTGATTTGGAGCAATCAACCCTTGCTCAGGTTTTTTTTTTACTTCCTTTTAAATGCAGCCTTTATAGCATTATCCAGTATGTGTGTTTGTGGCTATAGTAGATTGATTTCAGCCAATTATCTTGTTTAGGAAAAGCCATCTCGAAATTTGATTGAGAAAGAAAATTGTGCAGAAAACAATGTGGCATAATTTCCACAAGTAGAATAATAACACCATGTTATTCTTCATCATCTTCCTCCTCATGATGTGTAAACTGTTGCCTTTCTCCCAACCTGGAAATGAAACTCGAGGTAATTTTTAGTATAGGAGGTAATATAAAAGTGGATCTTTATTTGGAGGCCTCCAGGGGCAGTTATGGAAGAGTGTCCACAAAAGCCCAGCCCCACAGGGTACNACCTTGCTGTCAACCTTGGTTCCCGGGAAGAATCAAGACAGGATAAGGGCCTTGTAACCCCCAGGGCTTAGAGCTCTGGAATTTGTTTTGTCTTCTTGCCTGGGAAATGGCATGGAAAACTACTGGGAAAACTAGCCACTGCCTATTTGCAATAGGCTGCAAATATATAACTAGAGAGAATATATAAAGAAAAAAGGCAAAATCCTAAAAGTCATCAAAACTTGCCATAGTTTACTTCAAGTTTTAGGGCTGTGTTATGTGCTATGCTAGGGGGGTAACTCAGTGTGGGAATGCAGAGTGGAAATCTCTAAGCCATGACCCAAGGGCAGCAGGTTGGCATTGCTGGGAAGAGCCAAGCGTAGTGTTCCTGGTGTGTGTTAGAGGTTATGAACTGCTGCTATGAGAAACAGACCCGGACTTGGGACAGAGAAGCTCAGGCTGTGTTTTTTGCTCCACCGTTTAAAGATGTGGACAAGCCACTCTCCCTTCTGCCTCGGCTGTGTCTTCTTTCTGCCTCTCGGTAGTTTGCCTGGCTTTCACTGTGTGTGTGTGGGTGCCTCCAAAGGCGACCCCCGAGGTGAGGATGGCTCCTGGGGAAGTTAATGCTTGGAAAACTCAGTTTCTCTCCAAGCATCCCCCATCCCTCTTCAGTTCGGTGCACAGGATCATGGAATGCTTCAGGTCGGAAGGGACCATGAGGATGACCTGGTTCTGCCCCGCGTGCCAGAAACCCCGGGGCTGTTTTGCAGTGGGCTCAGAGGCGGGGACAGGTGCGGGTCCGTGCGGGACCCTCCCGAGGTGCCACCGGAGGGCAGCAGAGCCCACGCCACGGCTCCAAGCGCCCAGCCCGCGGGAAGCTGCGCCTGGAAGCGGCTCCAAGAGTCCTCAGGACCCGCTGCGAGAGCCCGGTGGGAGGGGAAGGAAGGGAGGGAGCGCCCCTGTGAGGGTAATCCCACTGCAACCCAGCCGCGGGATAAGAGTGGGAACACCTTTGCAAGACCGCGGTGTTTTCCTAAAATCGATCTGAGAGCATGTGGGAATAAAGAAATGTAGAAAAGAAATAGGGATTAAAATATATGGTGTGTAATAAGCCTATAGAAAATAAATCCAGAAAAGAAAAACATAACATATAAAAAGAAATATATAAAACATAGGTAAAGAAATATATAAAACATATATATTGTAAAGATGTATTAAAAAAGTAAAATGCAAACAAATATATAAAATAAATATTTAAAGGTATAAAAGAAATATAGAATTAACATAAAATATGTAATAAATATATAAACGAAATATAAATAATATAGAAAAAGATAGAGAAATGCACTCATGGCAATGTTAAAATGATGCATGTATTATATATATCTGTTTGGAAACAGTCATCTGTTGCAAAGAGTCAAAAGTATGTGAGGTAGAAGGGATAGGATATAGTCAGATACCTGCACAAACATAAGCTGCATCTCAGAAAATGAGCAGCCAGGGAACTGTTTGCTTTCCCCTGACTCCCACAAAGTTGTATATAAACTATGAGTAAGAAATTTGAATTATTTCAAAAACACGGGAGCATCTGCTGAAGATTCATCTAAAAGATTCTGCTTTGCACCTTCTGTGTTGAAGACTAAACTTTGTTAGAGAGTTTACTGGGTTTTTAAAATAAATATACAAGGATTCTTTCCAGTTATACCAAAGTTATGGTATAAAGACTATACTTCATGTTAAACACACTGGAAAGTCTAAATAAGCATAAAAGCCAGTGTTACATTAGGCTGAGCACACATGCAGAAAAATCTCTTCAAAGGTTCACCTGTGTGTAGCAAGGCTCTGTACAGGAGGCACTGGTGAAGGGCTGGGTAAAATCCTCACCTACAAACAGGTAAGTTTTGGATATGTCTAACATAAAACAGCTACAGTTTTGGAAGTTTTGATGGAGAAGTCAAGTATTTAGAGCTATAAACAATCCAGAATTAAATGTCCTCCCTGAGGCTGTTATTCACTTTAGCAGTTAGACAATATCATGAAGTAGTCCTCTGAAGAGACAAAAAAATAGGTTATGTAGGGGTTTTAAAATAGAAGCTTTTGAGTTCGTTTTTGAGTGCTTGTCTTGTTTTCAAATGTTAAAAATAGGACTGTTAGTTTTTTTATTGCTGTTGTCTTTTTTGTGGTTCTTGTTTGTTTTGTTGAGTTTTTTTTGAAGTTTTTAGAAATGTAGTCAACTAAAATATTAAAAGAAAAAGAGAAAAAACCAAAAAGCAAACTCACCTGTAAATAAAGCTTTAATGCTGTTCCTTCAATTCCACTCAGGTTATTAGCAACAGAAAAAAGGCTGATGTCCATAGTTGTTTAGGGATAAGGAATGGCACTGTAGGACAAGGCAATTTAAACTTCAAGTTATTGTTTGGTTGTGGTTTTTTTTTAAATTTTGACTTGCAGCTGTGAAGTTATATAAAAATTTCAGGAATCATTTGGGGAAACTACATTATTGATCTTCTGGGGGAAAACAACCTTTACTTCCTAGGAGAAAACCAAATAGATAATTTAAAATATGGCCTGAATATTTTAATGACAGAGATTCTCTTCATTCTTCTTCTGACTCTAGTTTCCATGAAAGATATAGAAAGATTTGGAAGGATTTGGAGAATGAAAATGGCAGATATTAGAAAGGTAGGAGGCGATAAATGTCTGTGTGGAGTAGGTAGAAAACCAAAAAGAGATAAAATGAATCGAGGTATTATGATATGTATAGCGATCATAAATATGAAATCCTTGTTTTTTTCTTATTGTAGTTCTACAGGAAGAGATTTTTTTTGAAGAGTTGCCTTTAAAAAAAGGCAAAAGAAAGTTGTTTCTTTGTAAATAAGAGGTTTTAGTCATTTCTGCTAATGCAACCTCTTATTTTCCTAGTGCCTAATTGTAGGTAGGTATGTCTTCACATTTTAGAAGTTTGTGGTTGGGAGGAACAAGGCAGAAAATTGTTTCACAAACTTCCTATGCAGCCTTTATCTAGACTGTGTAAGAAGTAAACTCTTCTTTCCTGTAGAAAGTATTTTGAATAACTTTTTGTTCCAACTCAACAGGTTGTGTTGAAAAAATTTTACTGAAGCAAAAACCTAAATGTTCACCTTTTTTTTGCCTCAGTTGCTGGATAAAGCATCTGCCTGGCACACTGGACGACTCATCAAAGATGTAGTAGCTTGTCTTAAACTTTGTGGAGGAGCAATTCAAATGCCTAAACACTGGCATCTAATGCTGCTTTAGATGCCTTTGGCACTGGTGAGTACTGTGACTTCCTGGAGTAGTGTCTGGCAGCCACATGGGATACCAGGAGGCCTCTAAGGCAGTCCCAGGCAGCTGAAACACACCCTGTGGGTATGAGGACTCTGAGGAACTAGAAACCTGAAAGCGTCAAGAGCTGCAGAGTTAGCACGGCTACTGAGGGCTGGGTGTAGGATGGCCACAGATATCTCCCTTCCAAGTCCCATCAAGCAAACATCTACAGAATCACAGTTTTTAAGATGCAGATTTCCTTCTTATTTACTTGTGAATCCACAAGTTAGGAAGCAGTGGCTCCCTGCAGGTCCCAAGAACTGCAGTGCATGGAAAAAATGTTCTGAAGGGATATCAAACTCACTCCTCGAATCAATATCTTCCCTCTTAAAACCTTTTTTGGAATCCAGGTTTTTTGTTGGGAAATCAGTGTAATGGAAAAATCACAATTTGTTCATCTGATGCAGGCTGCAGTCAGGGGGGAGATACTCATCTGTTCCCATCCACCACTGCTGAGTATTTCAAGAGGTATTATGAAGCAAGTTTTCTGTCTGAGATCCAGCTCTCACTAGCTTGACATTCTCAGCTGTTGACTAGTTTTTCAAAAGAACTCAGTTCTCGTTGTGACTATTATGACCAAGTTTTCAAAAGCCTTCAACAGACTAAGTCCTGAGCTCCTTTGAAAATGTCCTAATAATTATTTAGGTGAGTAAATAGCATCTGAGTCTGGTTCTAAAAGCTGATTCTTTCTGGAAAGTCTTACCACTCAGAGAGGTATATTATCAATTTTTCATGTTCCCTGTATATGATTTGCCTTTATATATTTTCAGCATTTGAGCTGTTTCAGATGTAGCTTCTGCAAAATTAGAATAGTAGAGCAGCCACAGGTTGTACTTATATGTACAACTGTTAATTCAGGATCAATGAAATGCAGCCTTCCTATTGATGGATTGATCACATTAAAACTTGAATGCTATTATTGAGCAAAGTTTCCAGAGCTGCTGATAAGTAACAAGAGGAGATATGGTAGAAGAATGAGGGTGAAACCTTCATGAAATGTTACACCACAAGACCAATGTCAAGGGCAAAAAGACACAGTACTGATGGCAGTCTTGCATCCCAGGATGATAGCACTGGGGACAGAAGTGAAGGTTTTAAACACTGTGTCCTTTACAAAGTTGGATTTAACTAATTCCTGTCACAGTCCTTAAGAGGCAAAATGCCCAAATTTGTGTTCTTGGCAAAACTCCTGAGTGAACACATCATTCTGTATTTAACCCTTGAGATATGTCAAAGTGCAAGAACATAGCAACAAGCCATGTAAAAGCAAAGGCTCATTTAGATTGGTGTTCTCTCCCTGAGAGTGCTCAATATTAGAGCTCTAGCAAAAGAGTATAAGAAAGACGCCAGATGTAGAAGAATGTTTTAAAAGCACTTTTTCAGGATTATACGTCTAACAAGTAATTTTGATGTGGTTTCTATCCTTTCTTTTGCCTCCATGGCATCTTGTGACAGTGACTTCCACAATGTAGTTGTACTGTATGTGAAAAGGCTCATCTTTTTTATTTCAAACGTTTTGTCAGATGCTGGGGTGTGAGAAATAGCTAACTCTATGACTTTGTGAAATTGTATCATTTCTCTCCACACTGTCCCTGTTATTTTTCTTTCCAAGTACAAGTGTTATAGTTGATATAGTTTCCCTTCATACATGAGTCTTCCTGGATCTCTGATTTGAGTTTTGCCCTTCTCTGAGCTAAAACCTCTTCTGATTCACTCTGTAGCTTTGGAAATGGGAAGATCTAAACTGCCAACAACAGCAGTCAAGATGTTTGGGCCTCATAGATTTCTCTTGCTATATAACAGTATTTTTTCTTCTTCATTCTCAATTCACCTTAAAAATCTTAGCATTGTATATGCTTTTCCTTCTACACTTAAAAATGGAAATTACAGAGGGGGAGGCACAGGGGCCCATATATTTTTTAGGGAGGTGAATACTGATTTAAAGACTGTTCTTGGGTCATGGTTATTTTTTCCATGCATGTGTGGATTAACGCAGGATTTCATTTGCTGCTCATCCTTCTGGCTTCCTGTGAAATGCTCTTGCACATCTCTTCACTGAACTAGCCTTACAATCAACCTCTCCAAATACTTTCATAACATGTTATGTTTTGTTGCCTCATTAACAACTGCATTTTCACCTATGGTTTCAGCACAGTAATGCATCCCACTTCTCGACCAGTACTTTCTCTCTAGTGTGAAAATCAGCAATCTATTCCTTCCTTCATTTCCTGTATTTCAGTTAGCTGATAACCCACTTGAGAAGCTTCATTCCATAACCACTTGGGTCCTTTCAGAAGCTTCTGTAAAGGGCTATTCTGCTGGGGAGCCAGAATGGCTTGGTCATATATATAACTCTGATGGAATAGGTGACCTACACTCCTCAAAAGAGAAGACTATGTTAAAGAATTCATAAACCTTTAATCATATACTTTTGTTCTTGCAAGGACATACATTGTTCTTGCATTAGAAAATCCTGTTGTCTCAGTTTCTTGCCCAAGGTGCTCAGCTGTATCATCAAGTTACCATAAAAACCTCTCTTTTCATCTATCATTTCTTTATCCAAAAGCAAGGTGTTGGTGCAGTTATATGCTCCCACTTTCTTTTTGAGGCAGAGATATGAGAAGTGTTTGGTCATTTGGGACTCATGCAGGAGTAGGGCAGTGATATTGTAAAGTAAAATACTTATTTTTGTTTCAAGTTGGGTAAGAATATCTAAACTCTATAATGTTGGTTTCATGAAAACTCTGTCCAGTGAGCAGCATATTGCCCTATCCTTTGAAAGCACAGGTTGCACAATAGCTAGAATTACAGGATTATTTTGAACAGTCTTTGAATAACTTGTTTTCTGACTGGCTTGTTGCTATAACCTCATGCTGCCCCCAATGTATTGTCTTTGGTTGGAAATGAGATACCTGCACAGAGCTGCAAACATCATCTGCAGCACATGAAATAGAAAATCTCAAATATATTTGGAGTGAGGCTGCCCTATATATTAGATAAAAAGAAGTGTACTTTGAGACATCATGTTGGGGAAGTTGTATTTTCTTCTTTCAATTATTTAAACCACTTGAGCTTGTCTCTCAAACTTAATAACACCATGAAAGTCCCCATGTGAAGCTACAGTTTATGATACCAGGTAGGGTGTATTTTATTTTCTATTTACTAAATTATTATTTGTCAGCAAGCACTCTAGATTGCTTTTCTGTAATTGCTTTCCATGTGATAGGTGCTCCAAGATGTTTTGTCTCTTAGACTCTTGGTTATGGAGAGCTCTTTACAAAAGAAATCTCTCTCATTCTGGTTATTGCTGACTTCAGAAAGAGTTTGGGTTTTTTTCTCTTTGATGTGTCAATGTTTAGAAAGTACTTGGATGTATGTAAACCACTTCTTTACCTAAGCTGCATGTAAAATTTATGCGAAACAGAATCTTTTTAATAAAATACTTTATTCTTTTAGGGGTATAAAGCATAATTAAGTTTTTTCATAAGAACTTTCATATTGATGTTGTTGGTCCAAATTTATCAGTCCAAGTATTTTGCCTGCTTCTGATATGAGCACTGAAAATTACAAATTCTGACATGAACACATAGACAATAACATAGGTTTAACTTCTATTGATATTGGAAAATAATTGCCACAATGAACTAATGAAAATGTCCTAATGTTAAAATGTAGCTCTTGGAAAATCTGGCTTTATGTAAGAGATTAATAACATTAAGTCTGTTTACTAACACAAAGCCAAGAGGTAACTAGTGTCAAAAGTACTAGGTAGTACCTCTACAAAAAAGGCAATAATGCAGGAGGAAACATATCTTAGTAATTTCAGAAGAGAAAAACATTGCACATTTTTTATACGTGAGGCAATTAGTCCAGATAACAATCTACTGGAGTGAGCTGCATTCTCCAAGCACTGAAGGAAGAGTTTTAGGTGTCTTTCAAAAGCAGATGCTACAGTTGTATGAGTAGTTGTGAGTGGGACTTTGTGCTGAGCCGAAGGGTTTAGGCTGGATTGGGAGGACTGGTCTGTAACTTCTGCCCAAGTTGTGCTATGGTGTTTTAGCCTTTCCATAAATTTTGGCTGAGGTGTGTGTTTGAGTTGTGACTGGCCAAGATGGCACATTTCACTTAACCTGATTTTGAGATGTTATCAGAGAGATGCTAACAATGCCAAAGCTGACTTTATGAGGGAGGTTGGATACTGTATTCATTGCAGCCCAAAATGTATTTCCCTG
The DNA here is from genome assembly GCA_013400735.1 of Pomatostomus ruficeps. Classification (NCBI taxonomy): domain Eukaryota; kingdom Metazoa; phylum Chordata; class Aves; order Passeriformes; family Timaliidae; genus Pomatostomus; species Pomatostomus ruficeps. The sequence goes on along the minus strand of VYZT01055513.1, from coordinate 31,302 downwards.
GCAGCAGAGTAGAGAAATCGCCCCTGCTTGTAATTGAAATATTTTCAGAACAAGGAGAGAAAAACTGATTAGTGACTTAAGGAGATATTTCCAAAATCCGTTCAAGAACAGCTAGAAAAGAGCCAGCTAGTTGTAAGAAAAGGAGTGATTTAAAAAGGAGGAGTAGGTTGTTGGCTTTAGTCAGTTGGCCGAAACATGTCATAGGTAGGACCAAAACAATAATTAATGTTGGGCCCATTACTCTGAAAATCAACAGTAAAACATAGAAAGCTGCACAGAGCAGCATGGGATGGATCTGGGAAGAAATTCTGTGGCAAACTTATATGTTTTTATCCCTATATGGCCCATCTTGCAGCAAGACTTATGAAACCTGGAAATTCCTCAGCCAGACCAAAGCTATAAGAAAACTGGCATGTGCTACTCTCTAATTTCAGTCTTGGCTAAACCTTCCTTATTGAAGTTCTGGTTTTCCTGTGTGGAGATATCAAAGCACGTAAATAATGTAATTCATGAGAATGTGAAAACTCTCAGACAGTTATAGGTTTGGAAGTCAGACTAAGCAGGACAGATGCATTAAATATGGTTTAGACCCTGCTGGATTGGAGGAGCAGCACTGTTGCTTCCTCTCAAGTGACAGAGGTATGTGTTTTGGTTTCAAGGACATGAAATTCATCCTCTGGCAACCTGTGTGGTATGGACCACTGTAAATCCCTCTCTAAACTTTCATTTAGAAAGAAGTGCTGGAGTCTGCCTATAAAAGCTAACACTCTGTTTTCCCCAGTGATAAATTACCATAACATTTGATAAACACAGTATGCCATAAGGGGGTATATCAGCCACTGTTATCAAAAGTTAATTTTCTAGACTAAATATTCATTTAGATCATTAGAGCTACTAAATCCTGTGTCAGGTTTTAAGGAGCTGGCTGTGCCTGAGTGCTAGAAGGAGCCTGAAAAGAATCATATCCTGTCAAGATAAATGATTGAACTGTTCAATGAACTCTTTGACTGGCATTGGTTCCAGTCATGCCAGCTGAAGCTCGATTCCTCTTTGTCTGTGTGGTCTTGTTTTCACCTTGCCTGTGGGGTGAAAGCAGTTTGATGTGACCCCCTCGCAGAAGGAGGCATGAGCCTAACCTCTATTTACACCCGGTCATAATGGGGAGCTGGCAAACACTGCTGCTGCTGCTGCTGCTGCTGCTCTCCTCATTTCCCCTGCTTTTTTTTTTGTCAAATAGTTAGAAGTTGTGCATTCTAATAATAATCTAATTAGCGTAGTAGGTTTATAACATCTTGTTTAGGTTGTCTACTGTATTTTGAACAAAAAGAAGCAAAGAAAATATGCTCTTTTGTATAGCTTAAGTACTGCCTTAGGGACTGTATATGATGTAGAGCAATAATGTAACTGGATAATGTATGTAGAATTTTGTCCTTTTGAAATTAAAATTTGAGATGTGAACTAATTCCATGGTGTACAAAGCCTGAGGCTCACATTCTGGTTTGAAAGTTGGTGTATGACACTTGATACCTGATTTATTTTTTGACCTTGTGCAAACCTTCTCCTAACTAGTTGAGTTTGTTGATAGTGCTGTATGTTTTCTCTGACTCTAAACTCATTTATTTTTTATAACAGTAAAACTATTGTTCATCCCTTTTTCTTTATGGCCAGACTTTCTGTGTCACCTACTGCCTCTTGCTTTCTCCCTCTATTTCTCTCTGGTTCACTGATTGTTTCTTGGGCCAGACCAGGAATGTCAATGCAGCCAAGTACCCCAAGATCTCCTTACCCCATGCTCTGACAGTGACTGCCCTGGAGCAGTGGGGATCCCACAGAGTTCAATGGAAATGTGCATGTGCCCTGGGAATTAGAAGGGAGAAAAAACTTGCTGGGGACTCTTCTGGAAAATAACTGTGTGGATTTCAGAATTTTCAGGTGAAGTGAGACACTGCAGGTCCATTTGAATGTATTGTGGTATTATCATGGGGCAGGGCCCTGTTTTACTCTACAGTGACTGCCTCCTGACAGTGATTTATCACCATAATGTGTAACAAGTTTGTGACCTACAGCAGTGACTGATAGCGCCCCTAGAATTCACAAAAGGGAAGAAAGGAAGCCTTATTTATAACGGCAAAGGAAAGAAGTGATTCTAAAAAGGAAGGGAGGAAGGAAGGAAGGAAGGAAGGAAGGAAGGAAGGAAGGAAGGAAGGAAGGAAGGAAGGAAGGAAGGAAGGAAAAATGTGCTAATGGATCTCCTTTGCATTTTGAGGGATCCTTTCTATCTCTACAAGGAGATGAGTTATAAATAGAACAACAATATATATACCGCTCTTTTATGACCACACTGAAGGGAAATAAGATGCAAATAAGATGGAACAATGTGGGGAGACAGCTAGAAACCCATCCCATAATATATACAAATATAATGTTAGAAAATAAAAAGAGTTCCTTGGTAAATAATGGAAAAAGAAGATAAAAGATATTTTTAATCTATTCAATCTATAATTCAGATTGCTAAATTGTTTTGAATGTAAATCCTGGTGTGAGCAAAGAGAGCAGGGACAAGTTATGTTTCTTCCTCTTGAGCAATTATACACGTCCCTACCAGAAGGAAGATCTAGTGACAACTGAGTCACAGCACTGCTGTTACTATGCAGCAGGTGGAAGAAAGCCCCTAAACTGGGAGCTGTGGAGAAGACACTAAATCAAATTCCTGAAAAGATAAAAATCATTGTCCTTGCAGGGTGCTGCTGGACATGGAGGAGACGTGTGGGAGAAATCTTTGGTAATGCTCAGAGGGAGCCTTACCACCTTCTTCCCCAGTATGCCTAATCTCTGCCCTCCAGGTCCAGGAGCTGGGGAGTGATTTAGATGATCCTCTGTCTGACCACTGAGATCAGCAGAAGGTCTCTCTTTGTATCTCTTTTTACACTGTAACACCTCAGAGAGGAAAACTTCTGCTTCTGATCCTTGTCTTCCTTTGTCCTCTTTGTATTAATCCAGGAAGGTTAAAATATGCAAATTAGTTATGGCTTTTAATCCTGTTTGAGACCTGTTGTCATGTCAAGATAGTAAGGTGTTGCATGCTCTGTAACACTTCACTTTTTGGGTCCAGAGATTGCTTCTGCTACTGTGAGTCATTAGTGGGAGTGAGCCGTGGGAAAGCGGCACCTCTGCTGTGCCGAAGCTGTATTGTACTACTAGTCCTGAGTAACTCATACATGCTATGAGGGACACATGGAGTCAGGCATAGATGAGTGTACCTGTAATAGAGCTAGTTAGATACCTCCAGAAAATGTTCTTCTTCCCTGTGAGAAGATATCTAGTTATAGCAAAGACTCTTCTAAGCAAAGAACAAATTCTTAAACTGCATATTTCAACATTTTCTACATTAAATTTTTATTCTTCTGCTTTGGCACACTTGAAATTATCAAAAGAAAACATTCCAGCTGGACTTTCCCTTCTTGCTTTCCCCATGGATATTGATTTGCAAACCTTTTCAGGATTTTGGCTTTTTGTTCCATTGAGAAGAGGAAGAATTTGGATCCTCGGATTGGCAGCAGGGAGGAAGACTGCCCAGCTTGGCTCCCACACCCCATGGTGTGGTTGTAAGGATTCACGCACATCAGCAAGGCAAAGCCTTTGCAGTGTGATACCCTGGCTGCCTTCTGGTCCCCAGGTGGGCTCCAGAATGTAGCAGCAGCTCATGGCAGAGAAGTTCCATGCTAAAGCCCTTTCCCAGAGCAGCTTTGTATGCACAGCAGAGCCTTTTTACTTGTGCTTTCCTCAGCGGCTCAAGGTTTTTCCTCTACACTGCGATGAGCTTCGTACTTCCACGGGCTGCTTGGTTTTGGAGTAAGCCATGAACTTAGAGCACTGATTGCGTTAATTGCTTTCACGCCAGCATATTTCCATTGTGGCTGCCATTATAGTTGTGTAATGTTTCTTCTCTCTCTTCTTTCATGGCTTTCTTTGCCTTGACAGGCTCAGTCAGATTCCCTCATTCACATCTGCTAATGTGAGGGCTGAATAGAATAAATCTATGCATTGATGGCTTCAGAAAAGAGGGGAGGAGGATGGTGGAGAGAGAGCTGTCTCAAAAAATAACTTCTACGTAATAAGAGTGCGATTTCAAAAAAAAATTCAGTTACTTCATCCCAAGCAAGATGCTTGTGGTATGAGTAGTAACAGGGCCCCCAATCTAAAAGTCTTATTGCCCCCCTGTTCTTTTTTTCCCTCAACTTAAAAGTCACCCAAGTGAAGGAATAGACAATGCACAGATTACTTTATTTGGCTTGGTCAGGTTTGCCAGGAGAGGAGAATGCTGCCAAGCTCCCCAAGACAAGCTATGCTGGGTACTTGCCCTTGTGCCAGTGTGAAGAGAAAAAAAAATCAGGAGCCTTGAAAAGAAACTGGTGCAGCACATGGCTCTTTCCCACTCCTCACAAATGATGACTGTTGTGCTCATTAACCTCTTCTGGGGCTCAGTCAGTTCATGCTGTGCAGCAGCGGAGAGCTGAATGAAATGAAAGGCTCGCAGGACCCATAGAAACGCCATAACTCCTGCATTCCCAACACATACGCACAGGCTGCCTTCTTCGTGGAATACCAAGTGCCTCTCGTCAAACCCTTAATAAGTCAATCCCGGCTCCATGTGGTGGTGACAGCTCAGATTCCAGCACAGACGCGTGGGGCCAAGCCCGGCTCCTGATTTACCCCACCGGCTTTGGCAAGGTACCTCAGGCTCATGCTTGGCTTTGCTCTGCCCACATGCTCGAATGAGTCTGAGTCTTCTGCAGACATGGGTTCAGCTTAGCTAAACCAGCCCTGTCCCTGTGCAAAGCCTAGTCCTGCTCAGATTCTTAGCAGGGATCTAAAAGGAGACATGTAATGAGCTTTTAGCTTATAAGATCATTAAATAACTCTGTAACATCCCTCATAAAAAAATGTCTTTTTCATCCAAGTGGCTATGGTTCCAATAAATGAAAGAGAATCTCTTCTTTGTGCTTATAAATGAACAAAGGGGACTGTACAGGCTGATCTGAGGCCCACAGAAATGAAAGGAAAACCAAAGACTTCAAGGCACTTCAAATGTAGGCTCTTCTAACTAGTAGTCTTTGATTTTAAGGATTTTTATCTCAAACTGAAGAGGACAAAGCTACCGTTTTAAAGGAACTATGTGCAGTTGAAGGGCATGATAAACTCCCATCTGAGTCTGTGTGCCACAAACAGACTAAGATATGAGCTCAGATATTTAAAACAAAAAGGAAGGAAATTTGAAATAAAGAATACAGCTAATTAGGAAAAACTCAGAAAACATAACAAGCTAAAAAAAAAGCTGTGGCAATTTGAATAATACAGGGAAACACATTGTATCATAACTGAATGTTTTCCTTTAACATTTTCCACCTGAATTTATATATCAAAGGGCAAAGTGTGCAGAGAAAAAAAAAAAAAAAAAGGAGGAAAATGCCTTTGCAGCAAAACATATATTAAAACATGTGAAATACATTTAATGGTGTAGCATTAATGTATTGCCTTGAACCCCAAACTGCAACATTATTCAGTGCTTCTTAGATGTCAGTGAGTGCAGGATGAAGAGCTGCTTTCTGTGTCTTGTGATTCTGTTGTCTTTCTGGACGAGGAACTATTGCTGAAATCATCCATTTCCTTTTTTACCCACTCCAGGTCGAAATCATTACGATTCACATAATTCATCATTATGATTCACTAAATTCTGTTAGCTTTCGGATGGTGCCCCTTCTGTTGAGTTAGTGAATATCTTGTTTTGCTGTCAGAGGCTGAAGAATCTGTTCCCTTGATTCCCTGGTCAAGCTGAGAAAGCTTTCTAGGCTCACCATGCAGTGAAAAGTAACCAGATCAAGAGCTTATAAAATAGCAATTTTCAATTTGAAAACTATGTAAAAAATAGTTTTTTAATAATCCTGTATATCTTTAAAGGAAATAGCATCAGAGAGTTTATAGCTTGTCTGACTTAACTGATGGAGAGAAGCATGTAATTGAACTTACTTTAGTTTCATTTCAATTTAAATCCATGAATGTCTGTGTGCTGGTCTTGTGCTTGGTATGTAAAAACCAGAAAGCAAAGCCTAGTTAAGAGAAGCAACAGCAAAATGGTATGAGTGTTTCTAAGGGATGAAAAGTGTGTGGTCTTCATTCAGATTTCAAACTGGTTTGACCCCATGTCATCCTATTGGCTTTAGTTATTGTCCTGATTTATGTTAGCACAGACAAGAGCAGGATTAGATATAAATGTGGTAGTCCATTGTTTCGATGAAACATGTTTGTTTTCCATAGCAGCATTCAGAGAAGTTGACTAGAAGTAAATAATTTGAAATGTCTTCTTTTTTTTTTTAAAACAAAAAGGTGTCTAAACCCATCTGTATGCACATTTCATGCCAAGTTTAGAATTAGAGATTGAAACATTAAAAAAAACCCCATGATCCTAGATCATTAGCAAAGCACTCTTAGACGTATTTCTATCCTGTTTTTCAGTAATTAACATGAAAAGATGAAGTTTTTAAATGAAATACAAATTTTATCATCTGCTGATGCTGAGATTATACTTTTGGTGAGATGTACCCAATTAACTTCAAAATTATTTAAAAAGTGGTATCTGCCTTTTCACATGTACCTAACTTAACAGAACATTGCACTCTTACTACAGTTCACCTCAGTATGCATATTCTTGTAATGACCAGCTTTTTAGAAAAGAGAGTAATTGCTTGCAAGCTGAACATAAAATAAGGCTAGCTTAACTTAGCTGATTTTTTTGAGTTTTAATGTAGTTAGGGAAGAGATGCCATCACTTGTGTACCACCCTATCGCCAGTTGGACTAGGTAGAGCCTGCTGAGTGTAGAAGAGGGCCCTTCCTTTAAAGTCTAATATGGCTTAAAATTAGACAGCAATATGAATTATATAGATCACATTTGTATTCTTAACTTGGGCTGGTGAAACTCTGTGAACCAGCAAAAGGGAATGGAGAACACTCAGGTGTATGAGGCATTGGCTAACAGCAGAGCCCAGTGGAGCATGGAGGCATGTCAGGAGTGTCAAGATTGGCATTAAATCCATGGAGAAGAGATCTCTTTAAAAGGCAAGTGGGGGTAGATAAGTATCTTTCCATATCATGGAATTGTTTCTGTCAATTGAACATGCTGGGGCCTGGTGGGGTATCCACTGATGTTCTCTATTTTAACCCTGACTAACTTTAATGGGAGTAAAATGGGGCCAAGATCTTCTAGACCAGAAGGTGTCTGTTTCATGTACTTGCTGCCTTCCCCTCTGCTGTTGGGTGACATTTCTGCAAGGTCTCTGCCTAAGGTGCTGTGATGCTGAGTCAGGCCCAGTCTGACACCTGTCCTCAGCTCCAGGGGACAGGGCAGGAGACCAGCTGGGGAAGGTGAAAGGACTGGAGAGACCAAAGGAAGGAAATGGGGAAGGGGTACTTTCCCAAGTAACAAGTGATAGGACAAGAGGAGGCATCCTCAAATTGCACCAAGAAAGGTTTAGATTGGATACCAGAAAAACTTTCTTCATGGAAAGTCTTGTCTTCTTTGGAACTGGCTGCCCAGGGCAGTGGAGGAGTCACCACTGTTGGAGCTTTTCAACAGATGTGTCCATGTGGAGTCTAGGGACATGATCTAGTGGTGAACTTGGCAGTGTTTGAGATTTTTGAACTTGGCATACTCGGCAGTTTATGGTTTGACCTGATGATCCTAAATGTGTTTTCCAACCTCAGTGATTTTATGATTCCATATATTAACGTAAGACTATATTTTGTGACCTTCAACTTGTGGTCCCAGTAAACAAAGCTTTGTGGAATCTTCCTCTCATTCTGATGTGAGACAGTGATGAAAGGAAGTTATCTTCTCTATGCTATCTCTTTCCCATAAAATATAATTGGTGAAATTGAACATGATGCTACGTCAAAGATATGGCTTGTCAGATACTTGTGCTTCTGCCTCTGGGATTTATACTTCTGTCCCTAGTTTTGTGTAAGCTGTTTTAAAATGCCACATCAAATTTTGCTGAGAACATAAACATTGTGAAAAAGATGTGTAAGAGTTAAGAAACACTGCAATTGAATCATCTGCACCAATCTCCTGCAGTATGTATGCTATCATACAGCTTTTAATTGAAGAGTGACACTTGGGTTTGCCAAATAATCCCACTGAAAGGTGAACTGGGCATTTTAGAAAAGCTTTTTAAGAATACTTGTAAGTTTGTTTGGTTTTTCTTTTTTGCCTTTTTTTTTTTGCTTTTTTTTCCCCCAAAAAGTTTGGAAATATAGATTTAATAAATAGGTGAACTAGAAGCCTTGCTTATATGATATTTAGTGTGGCTAAATTGTGATGCAACAGTGTGAATGCTCCTCTGGACACACAGTGGAGCTGCCTCTCAACGAGCTGCAATGGTCACTACTGACATGTAGCTGTAACAGTGTGTTCTCAGCATGACAGAAGAATTGATCATTTATCCAGATTCTTTGGGAACTTTGGAGCTCATATTGTGTTTTGTGCTGCTGAAGCCTGTGTGGTTTTAGTGCCTGAAGTAGCAAGTTAGCATCAAACTCCGTGGTGACCTGCAACCACTGCCTGCAGGGCAAAGGCAGCCTGCCTGTCAATCACTGAACTTGAACTTCATGTTGATAATGATGTTTCCTACAGCTGATACTGATTAATACAGAGTTCCTTCAGGCAAATTGATGTCCCCAAACACTACAATGTGCCAGAAAGAAAAGCCATGAAGAAAATAGTAAATAAATGCTCTGCCAGTGCTGAAATTCTCCACAGCATGTGAAGCCTTAAATGGGGCACCATTTTGTTCTTGTGAGAAGTGTGTGCTTGTAAAAGAGGACTGTGCAAAAAACCTCATTATTTCTGTAGGTGATAGCTAGCTCCATATTCTGGCATCTTTCACTAGTTTTAGTTAGATCTGGCAGATGTGAAACTGTGCTGAGGAATGTCACACTAAATCTGTATCAAACCAAAATGAAAGATTATGCCTTTTTGAGTGAGTTGAGGTTATACCTTTCAACATTGTAAGAGGCAACTGATTTTTTGAGGGTTAGTTCGTGACTGCATCTCAGAGCTGAACACCTCACAATGTTGAGCAGTTCAGAAATAATGTGAAACAGCACAGCTAGACTTTGGCAATCCACAAAATTACCCTTTTCAGGATCAAATTTATATTAAAGGATCAACAACACCTTGAAACATGGTTGTGTTGGATTTGCAGTCAGAACCTCAAGAAAAAAAAGAAAGGCTGAAACACAAAGAGAGATCTCGGTGTCAGAGCCCAAAGAGGACATAAACTGCACAGTTGTCACAGAAAGCAAAGAGCAGGACAATGTCCAGCATGGATGGAAGTGCACAAAAGTTGGGGTAGGTGGGGTTGTCTTGTGGGAATCAGGGCCCTGCAGCCAGGGGAGGTGAGGCTGGTTGGGTGCCCATTATCACCACTCATGGATGCTGTCCCAGTGAGTACCACCCTGCTCACTGGTGAGCACGAGGACCTTGGTGCAAAACTGATACACTGGCAGAGGCAGGGGCCTGACTGATAAAACCAAAGCCATCAGGAAAGGTAGAGGTTAAATCAGAGCTCCTGATTGAAAGAAGATTGAAAATACTTATTGAGTCTCCTTGCTGCATGATTCTCAAAACAATATGGTAAGCAGTGTCTCTTATAAAGAGAGAATTACTGGGTTATGTGTGCTAATTAGGGTTCTGATAGACATTTTCTATTGATTTGTCTATCAGCCTCCTGATTAACATTCATATTTCTCCATGAAGAAAAGCACTGAGAGATAGCTTGAGATTGTTTTTTTTTCTGCTGTCAGCAGGCTGAGCAAAGAGAGGAAACCATTGCCTGGCTCCTGGGTGTTTCCATGTTTGAATTTCCTGCTTGTGACAGCATAATGTGATTTTTCTTTTCTTTGCCATGTTTACAAACATTTCCATTATCTGAGGACTCAAGCTCAATGCTCATCTAAGGCCGCTTGTGATGAGTTATTAATCTCAGGGCACTCTGACAGAGTGTTGCTCAAGGCATTGTCACAGGCAGTAAAAAAAGGCAAATCCAGCCTATAATTTTTGGAAAATGGTGCATTTAAATACAAAACAATTATTTAAGAAGATGAATATTAGTGTAGGGTTGCCTATCTCCAGTTTTGTTTTGATCATTGTTGCTGAAGTGCAAAGATGCCCTCCTTGCCCTCTTTGGCAACAGAGATTGTGAGAGTTTATTTTTGGTAGTAAGAAGGAAAGAAGAGGTATGGAAAAATGTGGCCATTGCTTTTTTTTTTGGTATTTGTTTTTGGCAATGCTGCTTTAGAGGAACCCTTCCCCTTTAAATAAAAATTTCCCTCACTGTCACCTTATTTCTCTACATGGTTTTAAATCTCTCTTACAGCAAAGAAAAAGTAAATGGAGTTTTGTTAGTTCTATGGGATTTGTAGCAATGCAGGGAAGAAAAATAACACTTGAAATGAGCAAACACAGGATAGGTGGATACTTTAGTGTAGAATGATGCACAAATTAAGAGTAAAGCAATAAGAAAAACAAGTGAATGGAAGGGACAGAGATTCTGAAATTAAACCCTGGATAAACTGTGCTGAAACCCCAAACCTGCAAGTACAAATATCTCAATTATCTTATATTTGTGAAAGATGCAGTGTGCAGTCATGTTTTCCATTTTCACTTTGTCTTTCTTGAAAAGGCTACTGTTATTTTTCCAACTAGCATTGATCAATACAATGGAAAGCCTGTTTTCAAATAAGATTGTTTATTAGAGGATTAAAAAAATGAAGCTTGGTTAAGGAAGCATTGACACTTATTGAGTCTGTGGCCATGGGAAGTAGGAGAACATGAAAAGAGGCCATGTTAATAGACTGCAGTAACAAGAAAACTCTTATGTATTTAGCTGTCTTTTAACAAGATGCTTTCCCATAAAGGGGAAAATGCTATGTTTATGGGTAAAGGTCAGTGTGTATTTGCTATCCTGGTTTTGCTCTGCACCCATGATGAGATGACTGTACTCACGAGTCACTACAACCCATGCCAGGCTCTTGAAGTGCTAGAGACTTCTACAGACTTGGAAAAAGAGCTTCTAGAATCCTTTACCATGGCCATGCAGCCCTTCAGAACCGGTGTGTCAACAGTTAGACCTCTGATTGCAATTTCATCTAGCTACTCATTTGCCTTTATATTCCTTCTTTGCAAACAGAGGGCAGGTGGTGTGGAGCTTGATCTTTGCTTAAAAAGAGGCAGATCTCCTCCCCTTCTCACTGGGTATCTACAACCTCTCTTTAGTTCCTGCTCCTCTACCCACAGCAGTGGCTGTGATTTTTAAAGCTGCTGAGAAATGTAGAAGTTCTAAATCTCAGGGAAATATCTGAAATTTGCATTTGTCAAAAATGCTTTTGTTGGTTTTCAAATGGGACATAGGCCATACAAGACATGTTTATATCAGCTCTATCCTTACATTTCCAGAGATTATTTTCATGGGCATTGTAGACCAGCTGAGCTCCATTTACACCTCTTCTCATAGAGGAAGTCAGGAGACACTGTCAAGTGAATCCACAGAATTTTGGGGCACACTGAGTGCTATGAACTGATACATTAAAACGTTGGTGTTGCAGTCTCATTCATTCTCTCTCACATGCACACAAGCAATATTGAATTGGGGTTGTATGTTCTCACCCAAAACAGTGAGTTAAAATATGTATTGAAAAAATCAAGGGACTGGCTGGCAGTATGAAACTTCAGACCCACATAGAAAATACAGTGTATTTGTCAGTTCACGAGAAATCATCTCATTGTCATGTAACAGACAGCATGGACCATCTTAGTCTACATAAACATCTAATTTGCCTACTTGTAATGAAAATGCTGTTCTCTGGGAATGCTGTCGCAGTGCTTTACATGCTCTCTTGCTCACATTCACGTTATATGAAAGGATGCTGTTTTCATAACTGAAAAATATCACTGGAGAATAGGCAGTTTTATTAAAAATGTGTCTCCTACTGACAGTTTACATATTTTGACAATCTCTTGGAAAGCAGCAATAATCAACTTGAGGCCATGCTGTGTATGGCCTCAGTGATGCATGGCAGGAGCATGAAGAACCGGCCCTGCATCGCGCCCGTACCCACCCCCGGTGTGGCTGGAGTAGAATTCCAACTGCAGCTCTGCATTCATTATTGCCGAGGGGTGGCCAGTGCTGGTCAGCACCGACACGCCTCGGCCCTAAGGAGTGCCTTGCAGAGAGTGACTCCTACAGGGGCTAAGGCTGTCTCCCCAGGCAACGGGTGATTCGCAGTGATTTCAGCTCTTACTGATTTCAGCTCTTTGCGAATCACCCTCAGGCTGACTCGGGACAGAGAGAGATGAGGAGACCGTATGGCTGTTCCACGAGGTAGCTTTATTCTTCTTGTAGCCTCTGCGAAGGGTAGGCCGCAGACGGGAGCGCCTGTCCTTCCCGGGCAAACGCAGTGGTTTTTATGGGGAAAGGTAGGGGCGGGGTGGGAGCCAACTAGCCAACTGGATACAAGGTATTACCATAAAGGCGCAAAGCATGCTGGGGGGTATCCCAAGGGGTCGCCGTAAACTGTAGGGAGGTTTCTTATCAAGCCTCTCCTTTCCAGGGGAGTGCCATGGGCTCACAGCTCTCCACACATTATCACCTGATTATCTGCCTCAACATCTTTCAAAGTCATTTTTCCTCATGACTAAACTGGGTCCAAATATTTTTATTTACCTGTGCTGGTAGATCTTCATACACGAAAGAGTTTCATATCGTCTCAGTTTGCACGCTCGTGACTCCAGTCAGAGCAGAGGCGGCACTAGCGTATGAGGCTAAAGTTACTTGGGGACACAGCGTTGCTTTGCTTTCTGCTTGTCAGCCACAGGCAATTTTGCAAAAAGGAGGACAAATTCCAGGCTCTCCTCTCCATATGCTAATACAGCTTGAACCATCACTTGCAAAAAATTAATAATCCTTTTTTCTCCCAAAAAAATTAATTATAGCAAATTCTTGAGCACAGAGTAAAGGCAGTAAGAGGGTGACAGTACAGATCCATCACAAGGAATTGTAGGTTAGCTTCTACATGGACAAGCTGTTATCTTTCCAGTGCTTAATTTTTAGAAATTAAACACTTAAAAGAAGGCTTTTGGTATTATCTGCTTTATCTATTACTTCCAGGTGAATCCTTTGAGTACAAATGTGAATGAATAGCACAATGTTTTTGTGGTGTAGTAGTTGAAAATAGTGACATTTTGTTGCATTTTATGGATTTATTAGTGATTTTATAGATAATTGTATGGAACTTATAAACAACAAACTTACAAGAAATGAGGGATGTGATCCCTGGGATTAAAAAAAAAAAAAATTATTGTAACCAGTACTTTCAGAACTGCTGCCTGTACCAGAGTGGCATATTTTGGCTTTTACATGTTGTTCAGTTTTAACCTATGTGTGAACACAGTGGACCCATTCTGGTATATTCCACAGCAGAGAAAACAAGGGTCTAATTTACATATCATTGATATCTTCTGGAAAGCATCTAAAGATGGAAAATGGCCAAATATATCCCTGAAACTGTTTTTTCAGTGACTTTGCTTGGAAACCCTAAATAGCCATGATGGGTGTATGTTGGGGTTGTTTGCCACAGTGGTAAAGGCCCGAAGGCCCCGGAAGATTCCAAAGATAAAAAGGGATCCTGGTGGAGGGCTCCTGAGACCAGGGAGCTCCCCCTAGGGATGGGAGAAACAGTGGTCTAGTCTGGGACCCTGAAGGTCTGCTCCCAAGCTACTCATTGGTTTACTCGGTTGTCACCTATTCCTTGAGTTCTAGAATGTTCTGCGTTGTTCGGTTGCTGATTGGTTATCCCCTCTCGACTCCTCCCTCGCTCCCTAGTTATTGGACTGTTAGCCCTGGACCCTCCCTAACTCCTCCCCTGGACCCTCACCTGACTGGTTCCTTGTTTCAGTTATAAGCTTGTGTCAAAGGCAGTTCGGGGCTGTTGGTCCCTGAGCTCCCGCTGTGTTAATGAACCTCACAGTTTGCTCACACCTTGAGTCCCTCCTTTCCTCCTTCAGATTCCTGCGCTCTTCAACTTATCCTTCACCCTTAGCCAAACCCAGCACCCACTGGTGGGGTCGCCTGTTACCCTCCTGGTGCCACCACCCCTTAAGGACGGTCAGGGGCACTGGGGTCGCATCACACCGGCTTCGGATTGCCTGACATCCGGGTAGGCGCTCCGAGAAGACCCGGAAGCGACAGGTGTAGAAGCCAATACTGGAGAACATTGAATATGGTAGGAGAAAAAGTTTCTCCTCTCTAAAGACTGACCACTAAAACAAGGTAAAACGTATCCATGATCCTCATGTATTTTAAAAAGGATTTTTTTGAAGTCTCTGTTCATTCAGGCTCCAGTTAATAGAGGAATGAAGGATGTACTGTTGCTAGTCTCTGATTATCTCTAGAGATCTCACTAAAATTTGCTACATGGCAGTGCATGCATAGAATATGGCTTTTGGATGATGAGGGTCAGAAAAAAATAATTACATAAAACAGTGACATCTTACGACTTTCAGGCAATCCCAACTGAAAGGACTTCCTGCAAACCTGTGTGACTCCATGACCTCCGCAAGAAAGGCTTTCTTTTCCTCTGATGAAAAGGAACCCAGATTTAGAGAGAAACTTTCTGCCCTGCCTGTGGCTTTAGCACAGCAAGGTTGTTTCTGCTCAGACCCAGTGTTCAGCACAATTTCTTATAAGGAAAAGTCTTACTTGCCATGACTAGAGTGGTTTAACGAAATACCCAGCCAAAACCTCCCCTCAGGCTTTACCTTGTTTATCATTTTCCTTCACTTTGGTGCTGTATCTAAATCTATCTGGGCTGGCTCTCTGCTGTGTCTTACGGAGACATGCTGTTCTTTCCAGTCCAGGCTGCTGAAACTTTCACCTGGGCCTTCAACTGCAGATTAATTTAACTTCTGTAACTTCCTGAATGCCTGCCCTATCCAGTGTACCCGCTTAGGTGTTTCTTTTGCATCACATAGAGAACATCACCATCACGTTGGAGTAATTGCTCCAAATTTCCCCATATTTAGTATCCTGATATTGCTTCTTGTTTTCACCTTGTCTTCTGCAACATCCTTATTTCTTGTATCTAAGCTATTTTCAAAAACACCTTATGTCCTCTTCATTTTATTCAATGAAGACAAATGGTTTGTCCATCTGCAGCTTCACTTTATCTGCTGCTGCTGCTGCTGATTTTTCTAGGTCAGCACCCAACCTATTCTTTGTTGAAGATGCTAGCTGAGAGCAAATGATCATTAGTTCATATGGGTGACAACCTGCACACATCTGGCCAGAGGAACTAAGAAATCTTACTGATATTACCTGCATCTGTTTCAGGTGGCCATTTCAGTATTTGTTATTTTTCTTTAAGATATACTGCTTGAGGTAACACAAATATGTTTCAACCAGGAGTTGTCCTTCTTTTCAGAGATTGTCTTATAATAGTATCCAAGGTAGAACTGGTATTACATGGGGTCCTGAATTCTAATTTAGTATAAACAATGAAACTTCTGATAAAGGTGATTAAGGCTCTGCATTTTCAGAAGGAAATATGGGATAATTCCTGTTTTGTAGCTGATGCTATCAGCAGGATGTCGTGCTGAGCCTGGTGATAGGACAAGAGACAATGTGTACAAACTGAAGCACATGAAATTCCATCTGAACACAAGGAGGTACTGGTTGTTGTTGTTGTCGTTGTTGTTGTTATTATAGGGGAGTTACCTAAGAAAGGCTGTGAGTTTCTGTCTGTGAAGATACTCAAATCCCAACTGGACATATTGCTGAGCAACCTGCTCAAGCACAAGGCTGGATCAGGTGATCCAAGAAGGTCCCTTCCAGCTTTGATTTGGGAATTCTGTGATGACTTACGGTTTAAACAGTGAATCTTTGTTTATGGTATCTAATCCATGTCACGTTCATTCCATACAATGCTGGTTTGCCTCAAGGTGCCATGGTTTGCTAACTTATTCACAGCACTGTCTACAGAAATGTTCACTTTATTCCCCTTGTGCAGGCTAGGTCTTGATGTTCTGAATTCCAAGGTTCAGACTGGAAAAGATGTTCAGGATATTGTGTCCCAGTGGATGGAGTCTTCTAAATGCCTTAGTGAATCTGTGCATAAGAGAGTGAAGAAATAACAGAAAGCCTCTACTCATATAAACCAGTATGTTTCATTTTCTTGTTCCGATGCTTTGCATCTTGAATTGTAGCCAATGAGTTAATTGAAATATTCTTTCTAGGAAAAAAAAAAAAGGGAAAACAAGCTAGCACTGGAGACTCAAACTTTCTCAATGTTTTGGCTAAGAAGACTGTAAAAGTTTTACTTTAGACAACATAATGAGATGTGTGCTTTACCTTTGTTTCTCAGTATTGTTTATCCATCTATTGATTTTATTTTTCCTAGAAGTGATTCTTTCAATTTCTTCCACATTTATTTATAATTGATGCAGTAACCTTTTGTTGGCTTAGAAATACACACTTCTAAATGCAAGCTAAATCCAGAATTAAAATATTCCTTCCTTACTTCTCCTGTGAGGATTGCTCTGAACTATATGGCAGGTAAAAGAATAATACTACTCTGAGAAAAAAAAAAATCCCATCTTTAAGAGTCTGGTTTTGTCTTATTGACTCATGCAACCAGTGAGGTCTATTAGCTGTGACACCTAAAATCATTACTGTTTGTCTTCAGCAAGTCAATAGAAAATTTACTTGCTCCGTGTAACAGGAGGTTATTTCTAAATCAAAATTGTTGCTTATGTCTGCTTGGTTATGACAATATTCAAATACAGATTTTTGTAATGAATGTTGCTTCTAGGTTTTCTTCTGAAGAATCTGCTCCCTCAGGAGTGATTTGTAGAGAGGAAAACTCTGCAGGATTGAGACTTTAACTTGGCTTCTCTTGCACTCCTGTGTCTAAACCCCTCATCACTGCCTGGACCTTCTTTTGGGGCTAGAAAAGTTTAAAAAATGGTTAATGAGAAACTCAGCAAACCACCAAGATTTGCCAAGGGTTTTGTCAATAAGTTTATTAGGCAGTAGAGTATGACATTGTCCTAAAATACTGGTGGTGTTTACTTAGAAGTGTAACTCTATCTGGCTCTTCAGTGATGCCAATGGGTGAAGAATTTCAGCCTGCTTTTGGGAGAGGCTGCTTCACAGGTGAGGTTTGAAACCAAATGCCTGAGTCCAGTGATCACTGTGAGCATTGGGGCTGGCTGTGGTGCAGCTGTAAAACATGGAGAGCAGGCACTGCTTTGGCAACAGTGCTGTGGGCAAAGCAGGTGCAAGGTCTCATTAGAGGCTGATGTGTATGGGACCGTGTAGGTGCAAACATGCGTATGTACATGTACCTGAACCTCTGTGTATGGATAAATAACCTCCCCCCGTCAGTGCAGTTGTATACAGCACAGAACAGTGTGCTCATGTAGCTGGAGCAGACGTGCCCCTGTGGCCAGTGCAGGGAGGAGCAGAAGGTAGCCCCATCCTCGCGCACCTGCCAAAACCAGGGATACCACACCCGCAACATTTTGTCTCCTCTGACAGTTTCTGAGGGATTGGTTAATTGCTTTGACACTGCCCAGTCTTGGGTCCAGGGAGCTCTCATTTATCTACTTACTAATTGGTTGGTATTTAATATCAACCATATCCAAAATTATCCAAAAATCAAGTAATTTTGGGTCTCAAGCACAGACTCAACACTTTATTTGCATTCATTGCTGTACAACATCTGAGGGGTTCTCCTTTTTTCCCCCATTACATTCAACCTATGTAAATGCCCTGATTTTGTGGTGGCATTAAAATGACTTAACAAAATATCAGCACTATTTCAATATCTTTTTCCACAGCAAATTTTCTGCTGGGGTTGGGGGAATTTGAGAGCATTGTGCCTCGTTTTCTTTCTGTGACTGTGGTGGCGAAGTGCCTGGCTTTGTGGGGACCCCTTGGCTGCCCTTTCTTCCCTGGGTGTCCATTGTGGCGGGCTCATTCATGCATCCCTAAATCCAGCGTGTGCAGCAAAATGCTGACTTCCAGGGGCAGGAAGGGCCTTCCTGAAACTGCCCCGCCGGCTAGAAATGCTGCATTTGTTTTATGCGCGCCTCTGGAAATAGCGGAGCCTGCTCGGCTTCCCACCTACCCTGGGTGAACCTCCCCCAGTCCCAGCCCCAGCATGGTGGAGCAGCCCCTGGCTGGGCCCCCGGCNCGTTGCCCGGCCAACAGGCCAGACAAGCAGGTGATGCATTGACAGGGAGCAGATGGTCTCCCGCCGAGGTAAGCAGCGCTCAACAATGAAACCATATTGATCATATTGCTCCTTTTATCTTCTTCGGCTTCAACTTCGGGCTCGAGGTTTCTCCACTAATAATGCGCACCCTCCTCCTAGTCCGCTGACTCGCCTCCCGCCCCGTCAGCACGGCCTGCAGCGCTTCTGGGGAGAGAACAGGGCGAGCCTTCACCCTGCCCACCAGCTCCAGCTCTGTTTGCTCTCTTGCCGAAATCCTGCTGCTACGAGGGAGGGCCAAAGGTTGCCCACCATTTCCCTCCTCCTCAAGACCCTTTAACCTTGCCCGTCCCATACCCCTCTCCCTCCTGCCCTCTCTCCCATTCAACACAGGGGTGAGGAGACTGTGAGGCCCCTCTGCCCCAGCCTGACCCACTGAGGCTTAACATCCCTCACTGCCTCACTGGGCACCTCTCTCTTCCTCTTCCTTTTGCCCCCTTAACCTCGTTTATGTGCATGGGTGTATAAAATAGGCTGGGGGGATGACTAATTTGCTCCCACCTGCCCTGGGAGGGAGAGTTCCAGGGACCCCCTGTCCATTTGCTGTCCTCTCCTGTAGAGTGCCTGTGGTCACAACTCCCTCAGTCTGCTCAAGCATGTTTAATTGGAAGCAAAAACTGATGCGTTTCACTCCCTGTGCCTGTCGCTTCCTCTGCTCGACTGCACGCCCTTCTTCAACACACAAATAGCCAGGAATGTCCCCAGTCTCTGCTGGTGTTCATGCCTTGCCCTTTCTCCCTAAGCCTGTGGTGCCATGAGCACGGGAAGGAGCCCTGGCTCTCGCATCTTGCTCCTTCCATCATGTGCCCACCCAGACGCTGATGTAGAGATAAACAAGAGAGAGAACCTAGGCCCTCCGCATGCTGGCCCCCTTGCCTCCCTCCCTTTCAGCAGCCTCAGCCCGCATTCACGGCTGTGTGAAGATGCTAAACACCGAGGGCTTGGGCACTGTTAGCCACTATTCACAATTTTAATACTAGCTTCATAGCTGTCACATAAATTCATTGCTGACTGCAAGCTTAGAATAGCAAGAGGGAACTTTAAAATAAAGAAGAAGAAGGAGCATGTAAGGAAAAAGAAAAAAGAAATCCTAAGGGCATTTTGCTATGGTATCTGCACTTGTTTGCAGGTGGTTTTGGAAACTATAACTACTGTAACTCCACACAGTGTTCTCTAAAGTAGCTGTCACGTTGTGTTGTTTTTTTTAATCTATTATGCCAGCACAAACACACTTTTTCTTACAGTAGATAAAAATGCTTATAAAAGCTTCACCCGTCTCTTTTTTATGAGAAAAAAAAAGAAAAGCAAAGAAAGAAGCTTGTGAATGACTGAAAAACAATGCAGGGTCACAAAGCTGTCGCAACCAATGTCATAGTGGTGCTGCTGGACAGGCTTACAGAGGACTTCTTGTTCCTTGATTTTTATGGTGATCGGTAGAACGCATGTAGCACTTTGCGAACAGGTTCAGGACAAGTGGCAAAGAAAAGACTCCTCACAATAAACTCTTTTCTACAGCATTGGGAGCATTATGCCTGCAAACACCTGTAGTTTTCAAAGAGGGAGCTGTAAAAGACACAAACAAAATATATATATATATAAATAGGAAGGCAAGACATTGTTTTCAAGTTACACTGCATGTCACAATTTTGCACAGTTGTGGGGTTTTTTAACTCATCTGAGACTATGGAGTTCAGAAAAGCCCCAGAAATATTATTGCATACAAGTGTCAGAATTTAGAGGATGATGAGCTTGGGAAACAGAGAAATGAGATGAAAAGAGAAATGGAAAGGTCAGCCAAGTGACCTGACAGGATATCAGTACTGCTCTGCAATGGTCCTGCAGGAACCAGGACCCTGTTATTCCTTCTGAAGCATGGCTCTGAAATGGCCACCAAGTCCGTGGCCTGTGAAGCTAGGGCCTGCCCTGACGTCCAAGAAGCGTTCTTACATCTCCCAAGGGCTGAATGTTACAGTCCAGACTTTCTTGTCTAGGTAGTAGACAATATGACTGTTTTAGACTGTTAAAAAGACGTTTATCCTCCTCTTCAATGTTGGAGTAAACGAACAAAGTATCATTAAGAGGACATATAAAAAAGGCTCCCTGGCTTCACTGACCTTCAGGTTGGTGAAGGGGACATCTCTGCACCCCAGGATTCCTCATTCCAGTAGGTGTATTGTGAGCCAGGTCCCCCATACTTCCTGGGGTGAACATCCCTGTTCATGTCAGAGTAGGCAGCTATTTTCTTTCAAAACCTGTAATGGAGGTCCTTATTAGCATCTAGGAGAGCTCTGCTCAAACAAAAAACTCTTCTCCCTCCAAAACAGCCAAAGTGGTTCATTATTTTACAAAACTAAAATTTTATATGAAGCAGGCTTTTTTGCATTTGAAAAAATTAATATAACTTATTATGATTCTCTATGTCCTTCACCATGCCCCTTTTCTGTCCCCAGTTTTTCCTTTTGGATTCAATTCATTAGGACTCCTGCAGTCTTAAATTTACCAAAATCTTTTATTTTGGTAAAGTTATAAACACCCAACATTAATTGTCTTGATGATTTTTGTTGCTAAAAACTTTGTTTGAAAAATGAAAAACTCCTCAATTGCCCCCAAACTTCATCCTGCCTCTTCCTACCTTTTTTCAATTATATAATTGTGCATGCAACTTAGTTGATTGAAATAAGGTATATTTGAAGAGGAGAAGATTGCTGCATGTTTCATTTGGAAAGTGATCTGTTGTTTTGTCAAGAGCATTAACCAAAGGTGGGGAAATGAGAGATGGTCACCGATTTGTCACGTGACACTCCTCAGTACCTTGAACTATCACATCTCATTTCATTGGGGAGTCTCTGGACTCAAGCATAACTTTTTGAACTGGTACACATATACCAGGTTTTGATGTTATTAATAGAGAGCTGCATTTCTGAGGGATCCACGAAAGTAAAATAATGCTTGGCATTTCAAGATCGCTAGCCTGATGTCTGCAGTTCTTCTGTACAACTTTCCTGCAAATTGTAATAAGTTGGAAGTCACTGTGGTAAGGGTTGAACTGGACAATATGATAACATGATCTAATTTATCTTAATAAATGAAATAATCTTCTCTCTTCCCTAAACAATTTGAATATGCTTTAGTAAAAATGGAGAATTTTTTTCTCTTTTTTTTTTTTCCAAGATGGTTTGAAGCTTTTTGTCTATATCTAAGAACCTTGAAGATACTTGCACAAGAATGAAAATTTTAGAGCCATAGTTTAATCCTGTGTCAGTCTGGCTAATCCTATTAAAACTACGGTTTAAAGTACTGTAGTTCAAAACATTGTTTCCTAGTGGAAAGCTGCTCCTTTTCTACTAGTTATCTTTTGTATTAAGATGAGAGGAATAAATGGTTTTTTGCTCCTTAGATAGACCTTAACTGTAGAGTTGAATCAAAGGAAGATTAATTTTTCTGTTGACCTCAGGGAACTTTGGCTCATTTAAAACTTCGTAGAAATGTCTGTGCAGGGCCATATTGCTCTGATTCTGAGAGCTTTTACCCCTTTCAGCAGTAAGTGTATCGCATCTGGGAATTTCAAATCAAATGTACATCCAATCTGTTATCTTTGGCTAAAGCATAACCAAAATTTTTTGTTTAGGAGGAGCTTTGGGATGTTTTGTGAAAACTTGATTCTGTCTTGGTTATAACAGCATCACTCCTAGGCCTTGGCACACAGCTGCAGATGGGACAGGGGAGCTATTTCTGTTCCCACTTTGTGTGGGCTTTGCCAGAACAGGGTTGTGAGTAAGTGTCATTTTCCTTGCAAGTTTAATGACATTACAGAGACATGTTTGGTCAGAGATTTTAGCACCTTAACTGTGTCACCAGCAGAACTATGGTTCTCTAATTCCTCTTGAAATGCTGATGTGCTTACCTGCCCTTTGTGATAATGGGGTTAAATAAGTTCAGTGTGACCAGCAGTGTTTTACTAGAAGGGTGATATTTTGCCTGTAAGAACTTGAGACTGATAGCTTGATTGTGCGGGGTAGGCCTGCTTTCTGTATGTTTCGTTAGTTGTTGCTTGAGCATGGACTGAGATTAAGATATTTTCTTTGCCTTTAGATCTGTTCCAGTCACTTTTCTGGACATCTCTGGACTGTTCATCTTTCAGAAGTCCAAAGAGATGTATACTATGGCCTATTTTGGTCAACTTGAAGTTGATCAGACAATGAACTTCAAATGGGTATTGGCTAGGACAATTACAACGTAATTAATTATTGCTATTTATCACTTTGTAAATCACAAGTTTGCAGCCTTATCCAGGAATTCTTTACAGCTTTATATAGTTCTGCTATTATCAATCAAGAGTGAAACCATGAGGCTAAAACCTTTTGGGATTATCCATCTGATTACTTTAATATATAAATAATTACTGAAGTCATGGGACTAGTTAAAAGTATAAAACTATGGAAATGGTTACAGCAGTGAATCTGTAATGTGCCTTTGTTCATTATAAATTGCTTGGTATAATTTGGTATATATACAAATACCTTCAGATATGTATATTTATAAATGTGCTTATGCATGTAAGCAAAATTTATCTTCTCTTCCAGCAGTGCCAAAGTAGAACTTTCTTGACCATAAAGAAAAGAATGAGTCAAGGTTTTTGAAAATGGCTCAATACTATTATTTGTACTTTGTCATTTAGGTTTATAATGTTTGTAGTCATGCTTTTTTGCAGTTCTGTTTAGCTCTGGGAAGTTTGCTGACTGTGGAAAGACTATTCTCTTTGAGATAAAGTCTTCCTGACACTCAGAATATACTCTTTGACCTATATCCTCTATTTCTGCTTTCTCATATCCACACTCTTCCTTTTTGTTCATGTCTAGAAAACAGATTAAAGAGATAGCAGGCAGTGTGAATTTTCAGCTCTAACAGGGCCTTGAAGCATCATCAAATAAGATTATTCCTTTGAGAAGGGCAAGGAGGGTGCTTGGCTCAGCAGCCTGACAGCTTGTACTGACTTGTTCTTAAAGGTGCTCTCCTGGGCAAGAATTGCTGCCACTGAGCTGAATATATCTAAGTAAGGAGTGCTGGAGTGGATGCTACAGCATTATCTACTGCACAGCTTTTAGATTCAGCAGGGTTTCTCCAACAGGGTTTGTACGTTGACAGTATTTTAACTTCCAAACGCTTCAAAATCTAGCCCTGCCACATCCCTGGTAACTGCAATCGTTGGTTTCTGCACTGTGGTAGCAGTCTAGCTGTGCGAAGTAAACTGAGGAGCAGGATCCCAAGTTTCCTAATTGTTTCTTGACTGCACAGAGCAGGGAGCCTATGAAAGAGTTGGGATTAAATCTGCATCTGAGCAAAACAAACAGGACCCATTTATTGTAAGCTGAAAGAGGCAGACTGGCTATAGTTTCTGGCTTTTGCATTATTGTCACCATGCTGCGAACACCATGGCTGCTTCCTTCCTGCTGACAAGTGAAAACTCTAATATTCCATACCTTAAAAATCTAGTGTTATAGTTTGTTGCATGGTTTTCCACTCTTTCATGTTGCTCCACAGTAACTTAGCAATGACCAGTCAAGATATGCACACACCATATTGTTTTATGTGTTTGACTAGAACACTGACAGATTAATAGGAAGGGTAAATAGCTCTGCACTCTGTGGTGGCTCAGTGTGGGCTGGCAGGATTGACTGCTGCCAGACTTTGTTGTATTTGCACAGAGGAAGCTGCAGCAAAAGCCTGCTGGGGCAAGGTGACGTGGGTCATGGGTATTTGTTTCTCATCTCTACAGAAAACAATTGTTCTCTCAATGGAAGACAGCTTTTGGAAACTATGTGGTTCCACTAGTAGGCAAGCATTTGTACTTCCAGAGCACGAAATAAAATGCAGCTATGGAGTGGCAGATGTGTTAAGTGTCTCCAATACCCTGCATGTCATGCAGGAGAGTTTGGGTTCATATACTGGTAAATTATTTCTTCTTATTCTTTGATAAATCTATTTCTTTGACTTGCTAATTTTAGAAGAAGGAGAGTATTGCTCAGATTTTCACAGGTGTTTTCCTGGAAATCTTTTCTATGCTGTATAGTTTTCTAAGACATCATCTTAAGAAGAGCACAAGGACTCAATTTGTCCATGAGATAGCTACTTTAGTTATTGCAAAGGATCATTATTATAACAATTGCTGGAGCATCACCATGAAAGGTCATCTGAAACCTCACCTTTACAGAAGTAGATACCATAAAAATTTACAGTGTCACTGAGCTTTTAAAGTGATCATATACTAGACAAGCATCTAAAGTAGTTTTTGTTTTTCTCTGGTTTCCAGTGTGAGGTGTGTCACAAAGCCAGTTTGTGACAGAGTGACACTCAGGTCTGAGGCCCAGAGTCAGGAGCATGGCTTCTTCAGCTGTGAGGATTCTGGGAGGGCAAAGTGAGGCACCCAGGTTCCTTGGGTAGATGGTCTTGGTGTCTCTTCAGGAGATGAAAGTCCTTGTGAAGGACATGTGAACATAGATCACCTGGATGTACGTTAGATAGTTTGGGTACTGCTGTTGGTGATGGTAGGGTAGTACAGACTGCTGGAATAAAGCCAGCTAAGAAGTTCCCATGTGTGGATTCCCAGGCTACCCCTCCTGACCCCCCCAAGTACCTGAGCTCAGTGGTTGGCCCTACTTTGGGGGTGCGTCTGCACTTTCTACACCTGGATTATCAGGCAAACGTGATGCCGTCTCCAAAGGTCACACAGAGGGCCCTGCCCACGGCAATTTTAAGCCATAGCTTCTGAAACAGTCTGGTGCCATGACCTTCCTCCTTTTCTGGGATATCCTTGAGGAGAAACCCTGCTTTGGCACATGCTGCAAAGTGCAGAGACTTCCCACTGTGTCTGACCATCACAGAGTGTCGATTAAACAGTGTTAGGAACTTCTCTGTGTCTAAAGGCTTGTGTGATGTTCACACATGAGTTGTCCTGCTGTCGGGTTCCTAGATGTGATTTTATCCTAGGTAGGGTAGTGGCTGCAAGCAGTGTGTGAAGAGGGTCAGCCTCATGCAATGTTGGTGTATGCCCATTGGAATATTGTTTTTTCTT
The DNA here is from genome assembly GCA_013400735.1 of Pomatostomus ruficeps. NCBI lineage: Eukaryota > Metazoa > Chordata > Aves > Passeriformes > Timaliidae > Pomatostomus > Pomatostomus ruficeps. The sequence continues at coordinate 5,847 of VYZT01055513.1, read as the reverse complement.
ACATTCATGAAGTTAATTTCCTTGAGGAAAAAACTCAAACAAAACCAAACCAATAAAAAACCTGTATGGTTTTAATTTTAACACATTTTTGATTTCATGAGACTCACTTAAAATAAACAGTGGTGGACAGAGAAACTATTCACTGCTTATATATAATTCTCAACAATGTTGACAGCCCATAAGAAAATCAGTGTGGGAGTCAAGCCCCTATTGTTAAGATAATATAAACACATGACAAAGGTTCTTGCTCCAAAATGGGAAGAAACTAACAGTTCCTCTCCTTAAATCCTGCAGTCTGTTTTACCCTTTCTCTGCCCTGGGGTAATTATTTGCACTATAGGGACGTGGCCATGAAGGACTATCACCCTGAAAGCGTGGCAGAATGAGCAGTTTGCTGTGGGGTGGGGTGGGGTATGAGCTTGCAGAGCCTCAGACACTGCCTTGTAAGTTCCCCTAACCATGCAGGAAATACCAGAGGGTTCGATTTTCAGCACAAGCTGCAAAAGCTTTTTTGCATTTCTAACAGGATAAAAACATCCTGTGTGGGGGCTGTAGACAATAATGTACTATATATTCAAGCTCTAATTTGCCTCCTTGTATTTGTCTTGTATAGAGGTAATCTGATGTGGTGATGTTTTACAGTAGCTTTGTTGAAATTACTGCAGAAGATCTAAGGATCCAGACTGGGCCTCAGACTTTTTTTGTCCTCAAGTAGAATATTTGAATAGGTTAATGGCCACAATAAACCTGTGGACAGTCCTGAACCACATCATGATGTGACAGTGATTAGTTGCTGCTGTTTGGTAATGGAGACAAGACTCTCTTTTTCCCTCATTTACAATGACCTTGCCAGCTGTCACTGCATCTTTTCAGCATATGCAGAGACACTGTGAGGCCTCCATGCAATGGAAGAGGGTTCTGGGTTTTGGCCATAGTAAGTTTTCCTGAAACTTCAAATGTTCGTGGACTATATATATGTATAGTTTACATATAAACTACAGGTATATAAAATTTCAGGCATTACAGTCATGGAGAAATTAAATATGTTGCTGCCCAGATATATTCAAATTGTGTGATGTTAAAGCACAATACAACTACAACATGATGAAGAATCTTTTCTTTTATGCCTGGTGTGCCAGACTGTGAAGTCTGTAGAGTCAAAAGGATAAGAGAAATGTTAGTGTCACACATGGAGACAGAATCACTTCCTAACTATTCTGTGCTATGTGGCTTTATGCATCAGTATTCACAGAGGCCTTTACAGAGGCTTCTCATGAATTTAGGTTGCAATTTCATGTTCCCTCTGCAGGCTTTTGCTACTAGGGTTCGGTGCTGGCCCACCACATGAGGGGTGGTATTTTCATCCCAAGTATTCTAGTGTTTCAAATGGATCTGTTCCAGCATGAGTATGCCATGCAGAAACAACTCTGACCAAAGCACTGGCTTCAGTTTGAGCAAAGAAGTTATTTCTGTGGCCTTAGAGCCCTCATATTTTCCTCCTGCAAAGCAGATGGCTGTGAAGGTAGAAGAAGTGAATAGATACATGTGGTAACTGGAATGTGAACAAATATATGGGAGGTCTGAGAGTTCAGGAAAATTGGGATTCTTAGAGAGATTTTATCCTCCCTTCCTGGTGTGACTTTTGGCTGGGTGGATGTGTACAATGTGATTGAACAGATGCCTTCCATTAGTGCCCATCATATTATTGATGGTTCTTCACCTGAATTATATAAGGTAGGATTAATCAACAGCTGTACATTTAGCATTGGTAAAAAATGAAAGTAAACAAAAGTTGTATCAAATTACACTACTACAATTGGGTTTTCTTTACAAGGTTGTCTGTTGAAAATTTAACTGTTTTTAATGGACTTCAGTATTACCATTTGTTATTTCTGGAGAACACACCCTATTTTACATTTTTGAGGCATTGCTTCACTGGAGATACTGAAGAACAGGTTGGATGTGGTTCTGTGCCAAGCTCTCTAGGCTGACCTTGCTTGAGCAGGAAGGTTGGACCAGATGACCCACTGTGGTCCCTTCAAAACTTACCCATTCTGTGATTCTGTGGTTGTTTTTGTGTTTGCTGAAACAGTTAACATAAACTGATATTAAAGATGTCACTGAGACTTAGGCACCCAGACCCCAAGGACCTTAAATAAAACTGTGCAGGAAGGATGTCTCCTGCTTCATAGAAGTATATTGCTATGTAGCACAATAAAAAAGGAATAAGCAGACACCAATTTACCTTCTTTAATGAACTCACAGCCAGCAACAGTGCAGGCAGCAATGAAGGGTACAAAATGCTGCAGTACACATGCACAATGGCTGCTTTCTATTATGTGTTTAATAATTTAAAGTCAATAAAATACCTTGATAGAAGCTGACTGGTTCTGAAAGTAACCAGACAGACTTTGATTAGTTATGAGCAGGACTAAAACCATAATGTTAGTTTAATTAATTTATTATTAATATTCTGCTTTTGCCTGCTCCTTGCCAGGAAGAAGAGGAATGTAAAGTTGCTAACTTACTTTCCTTTCAAAGCATTTGCAAGAGCAGGGCATTCCACAGTATATTTCAGTACCACCCTCCAGGCTTGCCTGAGCCCGTATCAGAGGACTCACTATGTGACCCACGGGCTGAGTTTTGACCCAGTCAGTGAGAAAGAGGGCACAGGACAGGGTAAGAGCCCAGGTGTAGTAGAAATTAGCCCTGATCACCAGCATGGCTTAGAAGTTTCAGAACTGGGAAAGATGTATCATATTTGAAAACAACTCTGGTATCTCCCAAATGCTATTAGCAAGGTGGGTGGTTAAACCCACAGGATTATGTTCTGTGCCTGTGCTGATTTTACTGCCAGTGGTCCTTATTTCATGGTATTAAATGCAACAGAAAGGGGGTCTAGAATCTGGAGTTCCCTTCAAATGTATGACAGCCCTCTATAAAATGATTACACCTAAATGGTTCAACAATTAAACCTACAATTAAGACACACGTGAAATGTAGAATCTGGGAGCAGAGTGGCTGTGGAAGTACAAAAGGAACTTGAGTAAGCCTGCCAGGTAAGAAAGCCTTGCAGAGAGGAGGACTGGTCTCACTGCAACATTAAGTATTTGGCAGAGTTTTCATGCTTCTGAGCTGTTGGGAAACGTGTGTATGAGCTCTGGTGGGAGCCTGCAGTTCTGGATCTCCAGCACAGCCCCTGAGCCTGCTAGCAGGAATTGTGTCCCTTCTCATTCAGGCTCAGAGCTTTCCCTCTATCCCTGTTGTACAGTGCTGCTGGCTCTGGGTTTCACATAAATAATCCCAGAGTCATCACCCTGCCCTTTCTGTCAATACGACAGCAAATGCTGACAGCAAAACCACTTGTCACTGGAGCACTGATTCTTGAAAGGCTGTTACTAACCCTGCTCTTTTCCTGCAGAGCAAACATTATTGCTGCCACAGTGGTTTGTACAAGTCCTGGAAGAAAGTCAAGGTTTGTTAAAGAGGATAGGTTACTCTTGTTGCCAATTCAGGAGATATTTTTTAGGAATTTTACTTCTTGCAATATGCCCCTACGCTGAGAGGCAGGGCAAGCTGTTGTTTTGGAAGACCTGCTTGCTATCTACTGCCACGTATTGCTGCAAAGTTCTCCTGATCTGCAAGATGTGGAGTGGAGAAACCTCTGCGGTTAGAGGGAAACTGCAGCCATGGGCACTGAGAACTGAATTTGGGTTTCTGCATGGAACTTACCCTGCTATTATTAACAGAAAATTCATAATCATGATATTGAAGTTCATTGGGGCTGAAATTTAATGGAAACAAAGTTTCAATTGGGAAGTCAATTGGTTTTGTGGTTTGGGGTTTTTTTTTCCTTTCTTTTTGTAAAAATGTCTTGAGCATTCATGCTGGTTTTGAGCTGGTTGGAATTTTTTTTCTGGTGTATGGTAATTTCTTTATCTTTAAAATGCTCACAGATAAACCACACAGCACCATTCAGAGTGCTGATAAAGGCCAAGACAAGATTTCTTTATTTGCTGTGCCGTATTATCCCACTGGTCTTGCAATGAGCAAGAGGGGTCAGTTTTATGTTGCCATATTGTGGATCAGTGGCATTGTCTGGTGGCTGTGGAGACAGCAGTCAGCTTGTATGCTATCAAATTAGTTCCTGGAGAATTTAATTAAAGAGGTCTGTCTGCAGGAGGACTTTTTCTGGGTAACGTTTTGGAAAACCCTTCCTTCCCATAAAAATATCTTGCCTCTTATGTGTCTTTATTCCATTTTGGGTGTCCTTTTAATCAAAGCTTTTGCTGCATTGAAAACCTGCATCACATACAAACTCGCTATGAAGTTTGTAACTAATGGAAGCGCATGTCAGAGAGGGAGATGCTACTGAAAACATCAGTGTTTTTGTGAAAGAACCAGCTCTTGACAGCTAGTAGCTTCTTTCAAAATCCAAACATTTTGCCCTTTTGCCACTGATTTGTTTGCTTATTGGTTTTTCAGAATATCAGTTTGTTCCTTCAAGCTAAGTTTTCAAAAGACAGATGTGTTGAGGGTTTCCCCTGAGCTCAAAATCCATTTTCCTTTTGAAGCAAGCAAGCAGAACTGCAGACTCCATTTGCTTATTGTGCTCCAGCTCTTCAATGGGAAGCAGGACCAAGGGCTCTGTGTGAGTGAGATCTGTGGTACTGAGCTAGCTATATATTTTCCCTTTCCTAAATTTCCCCATGGAGGGTGTTTGTGGCCCTCCAAGACCAACTGCCTGAATATGGGGCGTGATGGCAGCCTGATGCCTCACACATCCAAGTCCTTCAGCTCCGCGCTGGTGGAAACACATCATGTATGAAGGAAAAGTGAAACACAAAGAACAATTATAGATCTTTGGCGAGTTTCTGACGCTGGAAGGACCCAATCAAAATTTCTCATCTGACTGTCCTGAAGAGAGGAAAAACACTTATCTTAAAGATTCACGATCTGAGAGCCCAATAGGACCTGCCGTTTCCATAGAGCCGGGCCCTAGATTTCCCTTTAACGTAATTAAGCCTGAAGATTTATGAATACAACAGGCCAGAACTTGATCCATGTTCATTTTCAATTACTGCAGTGAAAGGCCTCTATCCAGATGTCTCTATTTACAGCATTCACACAGGCAGGACCGGGGGCTGGGGAGGAGGGACCACAAATTGTCACACTTGTTAATTCTTCACTGAGGACACTCAGCAGAGGTCTTGGCTTTGACCCCGTGACAAAAAGCAGGGGTCTGCTGGAGCAAGTGCATCAATGATGAGGGGGCTGACCCGCCGACCTGCCAGGGTCACTCCCTCTGCTTTGTAGGTATTTGGGTAATAATGGGGGTTCATTCCTTATTTTTATTTCTGTTACAGTGCCGGGGCAGGGAAAGAAAGAGAGGAGCTCTGATGTGAAAGACAAACATACATAATGAGAGGATCAAGCTTTCCCTGGCAACAGTAACGACTATGAAATGCTACAGGGGAAATACACAGTACTTAGTGACCCACATAATCAGGCCTATTTTAGCAGCATTGTTTTATTTTTCTTTTGAACGTTTCTTTTATTTTCTTGTGTTCCCAGATCCATATCTTAGTGCAATGAGCAATATTTGGGCATAACATCTTTTCTTCCTCACCAGAGCTAACCTGGTGCTAGGTAGGTTTTCATCATGGTGTGGTGGCTGGTACAATACCAAGTGTTGTACTGTCTGTCTGTATTTTCATTGCAGTTCCTCAAGGCTCTTGACAGACACATGCTAGATGCTTTCCCCCTCACTTTAAAAATGCTTAAAGCAGAGTAACTGAAGTGTCACTGTAAAAGAAAACTGTACCTTTTAGCCATCTACACAGAGCT